>PVKP010034383.1:0-24272 GCA_004027715.1 Plecturocebus donacophilus
GCTTCCTGATTATCATTGTTTTTGTGATTCATCAGGAGCATCAGTAAAAGAGGAACATATCTAGCATTTAAAACCTGATAGCAGGCCGGGTGCAGTGAATCACACCTGTAATTCCAGCACTTTGGGAGGCAGAGGCGGGCAGGTCAGAAGGTCAGGAGTTCGAGACCAGCCTGGCCAACATGGTGAAACCCTGTCTCTACTAAAAGTACATAAATTAGCTGGGCATTGGGGCAGTCGCCTGTAATCCCAGCTACTCTGGAGGCTGAGGCAGGAGAACAGCTTGAGCACGGGAGGCGGAGGTTGCAGTGAGCCAAGACTGCACCATTGCACTCCAGCCTGGGCGACAGAGCAAGATGAAAGAAAGAAAGAAAGAGAGAGAGAGAGAGAAATACAGAAATAAAGAAAGAAAGAAAGAAAGAAAGGAAGGAAGGAAGGAAGGAAGGAAGGAAGGAAGGAAGGAAGGAAGGAGAAAGAGAGAAAGAATGAATCTTTCAAAATGAACTGTACTTTTTTACTCATATTCACGTCTCTAGGAATAATCTGTAATTTCATACAAAACCTGGTAACTTAGTTCTGATCTATTTCCAATTCATTAACTTTTTTCTGTGACAGCTTCCTTGTGATGAGTGTTTTAGTTTATAACAAATTTGAACATTTGATCCAATAAATGCATTTTAATTTTCCTACTTTGAAAGAGCTATAAGAAAATGTCATAGAGCTTTATCATAGGAAACACAGTCATTTACAAGTTGATTTTAACCACAATTTGCTTAAAAACTAGAATTTAAACACAACTTTGTATATGCCATTAGACATGTTTTTTTATTTTATGTTTTCAATATTGTATCTGGATTTTAGTTTTACCTCAAGTACCATAAAATCCATGGTTTTTGTGTTTCTGCTTGGTTTCCACAACTGGAGCCAATACTTCCAATGTGTTAGTGACATATACTACATTGAAATAAGCAAACTATTGAAAACAACAGGGATATTTCAAATAATCACCATGGCATAATGGAAGATTTGTTTGGATAAATTGGCACAGCATTCACCAGTTCTGTTTATATTATTTGCCTGCTGATTTTGTTCCTGCATTTCTTATTGTTTAATATACAGCAACAAGCGCAGGAACCTGCAGCCAGACTCAAAATCAAACAGGCCTCGAACTACAGAAAAGCAATTTGTTTGCGTTTTCTTAATTCAAATAAAAATTTATTTTCTTTGATTTTTCAAAGTGTATGGCACAGCATGCCCAATTTTTACTAAATTTCATCCAAATAGTGTTGCAGTGGCAATGTTGATTTTTTAAACAAGATTACTCTGAGAAGAAAAAAAAATATAAAGCCGCAGTATTCATTTCTTTGGGACAGGCTTTGAAAACAAGCATCTTCTCCCAGGCCACATCAGGTGAGTCTGGCTCTGCTCTCCAGAGGAGCAGCAGCATAACCTAGTGGAAAGACCCCACACCAAGGCCAGAAGATGAAAGTTCTTAAGTCTAATCGTAAACCTACTAACCACTCACTCAGGCTGTGTCGCTAGCACAGGGAGAAACAATGAGCCAATGTAATCAACTCCCTGAGAGAGAAGGAAAGAATGGAGACTTGGCATTAAGAACATTGTAACACCTAATAGAGTCGTTTGTGTTTTTTGCATAATCAAGTGAAAGTATACGTGTAATCATATTCCAAGTACATGCTTCTAATCTCAGATAAATGATAAAATACTGTTCACATTTACATATGAGACTTCAAACTCTGGAAGAAAGGTGCATATAGATTTAAATAAATGTTTTTGTCTGAGTAGCTCATGTAATATAGATGACTTTGAATTTTATTTTTAAAGTATTATTTAAAAACATGATATATATCTGTGCCTGTGTGTCTGTGTGTTTGTTTATATATAATGTATATTTATTATATAAAATCAAAGCTCCACTTCAAGTCACATGGTACTTTTCTTAAATGTAAATCTTCTAATGTTTTATGATATTAGGTAAGAAATATATTTTAAATTTGTCTCTTTCTGTAGTCATAATTCTTAGTAAATAATTTTATGTAATCTAGAGGTTCCTTTATATAAATCATTGCAAAATGTTTATTGGCATAGGTAGTGCAGAAAATATTTAAGACAAGAGAAAACAGATTTTCTAATTTTTTTTCATCAGGCAATATATTTAGATAGCTTATATTCATTAAAATTATTTACAGATGCACAATTAAAATATAAGGACATTTGAGATTGACAATGAAATTATATTACAAATCTCAAATCCTATCTATATACTGAGTACAAAGATAGCCATATTAGAATCACACATATACTATATATAACCTATGACTTCAATTGAGATATATTGGACATCTTATTTCTGGATACAGAATTTAGGAGCAAAATTCGCTATAGTATCAGTGAGCAAATATAGTAGGAATAGAAAAGGTGCCTGTAAAATTACAGCTATCACCCTTGCCATTTATATCCCTTTCTGGATGGATCTTTAGTCAGTGGTTCATAATTTCACTGGGATTAATTTGCCAGCATTCTGAAGACACTTATCTTATTTTCTGGAATTCAGAAAGGGATCAGCCTCCACACAATCTATTTCACTTATCTTTCAGAGCAGCAGCACATGATGAAAGGAGATTCATGTTGTATGAATATATTTGTCATTGTCCATGGTGCCTAGATTATATGAATATGACCCAGACGTTTTTTTTTGCTGAACACAATGGGACATACTTATGCATAAATAAATACTGTGCAATTTGCTAACTATCATTCTTACTAGTTTTCCTTTTTAGTCATAATTGATATCCTTACCTTGATCATAAGTTTTTTGCCTTATAAGAAGAATATTTTCTTAATTATGAAAGAAAAAGTGCAGTTTTCTATAATCATTTATATAAGACATTGAGTGATCTATTTTAATATGTTTATTTTTTAACAGATTTCATTTGTAACTTGCCTTGCTAATAAAGCATCTAAATGTCAAAATATACATTAATGTTATTTTTTTCAGCTGTATACACACACACACACACACACACGTACACACACAATTTAAATAGTAGAGAACTTGAGGTAACATAATTATTTCCAAATATTTCTGTCTTTCCTTTTACATAAATGAACTTGGTTTATGTTGTTTTCCTCATTTTATAGATGAGACGGAAGAGAAAAAGTAAGAGACAAGCAGATCCAGTAGAACATAAATCAAAGTGCTAAACTTGCGAAATCTTGATAGATGCAACTTCTCCAGTAGTGACAATATAGAGGACACATTTCACTTTTAAACTTTTTTCCATTAGTTTTTTGACAGGAGTACACTAGTTCAGCTTTAATGAGATTCTAGTGTAAAAACTTCAGGGCTAAATAAAAGAAACAAATCAAAAGGACCGAATGATTGCCATTTAATGTGAAAGAATGAAAGTACAAACAATCATTGTATGACATCTAGCTGGGCTAGTCACTGCAGAATGACAGGTAGAACAATTCAAAGTTACTGATCTAAAGACGGAATAACAGCTTATACGTTTGAAGTGCTTAGAAGATGAAGAAATAAAACAGATTCAGAGATAATACATGGTTAAACCTTTTAAATTCCCTGCCCTATTGTCAGTATCATTTGAATGGTTTTGTACACATTTTTTTTCTGAAATCATGTGATTTAGGGAATTAATTTTAGAGCCTATTTTATGCTTTCAGACTTTAGAATTCAGAGATTTTTTTAAGCTAAATGATCATATCACATATAATACGCTTCATAATCAAAAATTTATTTTACTGGTTTGCTACTTTATGCATTGTATGAACTCATTGTAAGGGAATACATTGGTAAGTAAATTTACATCATTCAAGGTCTGCTTTGATTTGAAAAAAGATCAATGACTTTAACACTTAAATATTGTTTTAATTTCATAGGTTTTTTTTTTTTTTTACTTATTTAAAAAATAAAGAAAATCACCAATTTTTTCAATAAGCCTTTTTATCAGTGAAATAACCTGTTCTAGTTACTGCTGGAAACAATAATCTGTAATTGCTGCTTTCAGTCCTAATTTGGCCTGTCTCTACTTTTTCATCTCAATCTAATCTAAACCTATTTGAGCAAATAAAATGATATTTACCTCATCCTCTGTTACAAGCTTTCAAGATTACAGGCTTCAGGAAAAATCAATACAAAATACCAGCTTAGCAGCAGGTTTGTGCTCAGTAAGAATGCTAAGTTTTTTCCTACTATTTCTGACTCTCAGCTATCCTGGAGTGAAAGCAGAACTCGTACCATTAAAAGAGAAAGAAAAAAAGAAAAGAAAAGAATCCCACCAGTGATGCACTTGGTGCTGGGTTAGTAGCCACTTTCAGTTTACAAGCCAAAGTGGAGTGTGTGGTCAAGCTCCCAACCTTTAACTCTTGTTTCTGCATGACACATCTTACGGAGTTCACAGAAAAGGAGGTTCTTGACCTTGTAGATGATTTTTTTCAGACTCAAATACCATCTTCATTTATTATTTATTTGCTTCAAGCAGTTGGGACTTGAGGTATCATCATACCTGACTGGTTGATTTAAGGAAGTGGCCACCTCTCTGTGGGGGAACCTCATGAGAATAAAATCCTATTACTCTCCAAAAAGATTACTTCATTAACTTCCCAGAATAAGCTTTTGATGAAAACATTAGAATGTTGAGTTTGTAAACAACCAAGAATTCTCAGAAGTATTGCCCTTTTTTTTTTTGAGGTTTCAAATAGAAGCTCATTTTCCCTTTTTTTTTTTTTTTCCCTCTGGTCTATGTCCTTTTTAAACTTAGGGCTTTGTGAACACAAATAGGTTGGGCCTTGTAAACAGAGATCTTGCTAGAATATTGAACTACAGCATGTCTGTGCTCTTTAACGGTCATTCTACCTTTTCAAACTTCTCATAGAAGTTTACTCTTTCTCTTCTCATGCCCAGTTATCAACTTTGTTTCATTTTAAGAAGACTCTGTCTTAAATATTTTATGGATGTAGTTTGTGTCTGTTAAAATGTAAAGATGCATGATTACAATACTTTCTTTTTTGTAAAAAATCAAGTTGTAGATAAAAAAAATTTTGAATACTTATATCATCCTTTTCTCCCACACTCTCCTTTAATAAGAAAAGTGCTAAAAAGCTCGGGTAATCTTTTCCCCTAAGCACCACAAGAGAACAGTAAACACTATAGAATTCTCAATACTTTTTGAACAAGGAACATGTGTTATTTTTCCATTGTTATTTAGTATTACCTGTAAGTATATCATATGGTACACAATCAAGTAAAAAACGATATGAGGAAAGCTAATAATAAGATTAGAATTCATTTCATAATGCAGAAAAATTCCACTGTAAAAAAATATTATATGACCACTTTTAATGTAATAATATCTGGCATTAGAAAGCATACTTTTCAAGACATTGCTTATTAAAGGTTGTTACTCTAATCATAAAGATGGTTTTGAACCTTTCAAATGGTATAAATATATAATACCATCATATAGAGAAATGATGTCTCTCTCTCTCTCAAATTGATATTTATTAGGTTAAAAAACATAATACGACACTGCTATTTTCTGGTAACATATGATTTTATATTAAGGAAAGTACATGGGCTTAATGATAATCTCAGGTTAAAGAATTCTCAGGCCTAATTTGTTACATAGTTTCAGTAATATTCAGTAAAACAAAATAATAATGCAGTAAAGCAAAATAGTTTTGATTATCTTTCAGTTCTTGCCATAATTCATTCATGACTAAATTACTAGATAAATATATTAGAATATTTTCTCAATTCTTCAATCCTAATTGCTGTATCAACACTGAATAATCCTATCTCAAGATTCTCATAATGTACAAGTGTAGAATAGTACCCAAAATTTGGATAAACAAATAATGTATGTATTTGGAAAATTCCAAAACTTAAACAGGGTCATTTTGAAAACTGCAGAAGAAAACAGTGAATAAGATCTGGTGGCACAACAGGATGACCACAGTCAACAATTATCTATTATACATTTAAAAACTAAAAGAGTATAATTGGATTGTTTGTAACAGAAACAAAAAATAAATGCTTGAGGTATGGATACTCCAGTTACCCTGATGTGATTATTATGCATTATATGCCTATATCAGAATATCTATGTACTCCCAAGATATATGCTTCTACTATGTATTCACAAAAATTAAAAATAAAAAAATGTAAAAAATATGCAAGAAAGCAAAAACATATTTTCAGTGTATTGTACACATGTATAGCCACAAGATGACACTATTTGACGGGGTGAATCATCAACACAAATCTTTAAAGCCATATTAAGCAGAACTGAAAAAAGTATAAATGTGTGTGTGTCTGACCATATACATAATCTCTAACCTTAATTATCTAAAACAGTCTCATATGCTAAACAGACTAGTAATGTCTGTAATTCTTTCTGAAAATTTTGCTCTTATATGGTAAATTTCATCTATGCACCATTTTTAAACAAACAGCTAATTAAAATGACTAAATAATAGGACATTTTTCCTTTGCTAAAATTGGTGCTGTAAAATATACAAAACCATTTTTTTGTCACATAGTATTGGTTCATGTAAAAATCACTGAGTCAAACATTATTATGAAGGTTATCATTTCTAAAGCTAGGTTAAATAAGCTAATTAACATATCCACTCTTCCAAATTGTATACATATATCATAGCATCACTTTGTATCCTGCAAATACATATAATTATAATTTGCCAATATTTAATTAAAAAGTTGTATAATTTTAAAAAATAAAATAAAGCTAATCAGTTACCAAATCACCTAGACTTATAAAGTAGTTTTATATATTTAAGAAAATAATTTTAACTTCAACATTTTTTGTTGTTCTGCATTTAGTCATTTCTTTTTGTTGAAGACTTTATTCAATAAATCTGAAAAGTATTATTTCTAGAATCTATTTCCTACTCTCCTGTGAAAGTAGCATCATTTTATAGATAAATAACAAGTTATAGTTAATGCCAAAATTATTCCTTGACTTCTCATTTTGTGGAACAAATGCTTTAAGAATGATTGGAGTCATTCTTATTAGAGATTTTACTACTTAATATGATAGGAAATCAAAGAAATTAACAAAAGAATTCCACATTAATTTCAAATGAATGGTGAGAACATACCATCAGAGTGATAGAAAATATATTTCTAAAAGTTTCAAAACTCCTGAGAGACTTTGCCATTATTTCTCATGTGTCACTATGAGAGTAAGCAATAAGAATCAGCAATTCCATTGTCCCAAGTGCAAACCCAAAGAAGGAAGGAGTTAAATAACTTGTCCCTGGAGCTCATAGTCAAGATAACATGTCTCACAATGAGACATGGTCTGCTTCTGGCTTAGCAAGACACTCATTACAGTGAATTCAGGTGGCTGGTCATTTGCCGAGATGCAGCAAACAGTATGTTGATGACCTGCAAAGGTGTGGGAAGCTAAGTGAAAGGTAGACTACCGTTATAGTTCAGTGCTCTGGAGATGCTTTTTCAACTAATCAATAAAAACATATAGCTGTTGTAAATATTTTAGCTAATTCATTTATGATACATATTAGAAGAAGAGTCTAAGACTTGCTTGGTTTTGTCAGAAATAAGAGCATTGTTTCGATTTTTCCACTGACTGATCCTTTGTGATTTTGAGTGATTAGATAACTTCATCCAGTTAAAATAAAAGTCATTGGTGCCTATAGGTGCCAATTCTGACAGGCAATTTAAGGAATGGAAGGGTGTTTGAAAGTTATTTTTAGTAATTATATCGAAAAACTAATGAGAATAAAAAGGAGCAACAGGGAGAGGTAAGCAATCTAGGAGTGGTTCTATCAACATGAACTTAATGCAACCTACTTTTGAGTTTTTGTTTCTGTGATGAGCAACATGAAAAAACACACAAATAATATAAATATACATATACAGTTGGCCTTTCCTATGTATGAATCCTTCATCTGCAGAGTCAGCCAATTGCAGATACTATATTAGGAAGTCAATAAATAATAACAATATAATAATAAAAATGCAAATAAAAAAGAGTACGATATACTATTTACATGGCATTTACATTGCATTAGGTATCATAAATAATACAGAGAGGATTTAAAGTATGTGGGAGGATATGCGTAGGTTATATGAAAATGCTGTGCCTTTTTTAGGGGATGACTACACATGTACAAACACATATGTAGATACGTGCACACTACTCAGCATCACAGTTAATGGGTATATATTCTATGTTTGGTATCTCCACTGTGTAAATTATCTAGCATTCAGTGCTTATGTGGATACAACACACATTAGTAGTAGAACTGATATTGAAGGGTACACATTGGCTGTTCATATAATGTTATCCATTTATGGTGCAATATAAAATTGAGCTTCAAATTTCAATTGTGTAGAATAATGAACTCTTGATACCCATTTTGAATTTAATTTTTATCTACAATACAACTTTTAGGAACTAATTATATTCCAGAATACTCACTGTCTTAGTATAAAGAAATGCTCGTATTTCAGACTTTTATTAAGAGTTAACATTGTTAGATGTTTTAGGACTTTTAAAACGTAATTATCACAGCATTGTCATATTTAAATTAACAATAATTCCTTGATATCCATTTTTATTCACATTTTCTTGAGTGTCTCACACATCTTTTTCTTATAATTGGTTGGTTCAAATGACTGCCCAAAGTCCACTTGCAGAATTAGTTGTATTTCTGAGGTCTCCTTTATTCTGTAAGTCTTTTTCCATTTTTTCTCTTTCCTTTCTTTTATTTTTTCCCATTTTTTGGTAAAAACTGAGTTATTTAACTTTTATAATGTCCAATTGTTTCTTTGTGATGAAATTTAATGTCCTTTTATTCTTAGTATTTGAATTGATTAGATTAAGCATCCATTGTTTAAACAAGAATGATTCACAGGTTGTTATGTCCTCCCTATTATATCCATCATAAGGCACATCATTCATCTTATTTTGTGTCAGTAAGTTATTAATACAATAATGTTATGGAACAAAAGAAAGCCACAAAATCTCAGTGGTCTATAGAAATAAGCATTTATTTTCATAAATCTGTGTGTCGGCTGTGATTTGGCAAATCTGTGCATTAGGAAGGTGATTATACATAGGCACCAACGGCTGGGGGAGCTTTACTTGGAACTTCTCTCATCCGCCTTAGAGCATCAGGATTGTTCTCAACAGAATGGAAAATGAACAGGAAGATAAGTGGAAACCCCCAAAGCTTCCTAAAGCCCAGTCTTGAAATAAGCATACTATTTCCGCAAATATAGCAACAGCCAAAACAAATCATAGTATGTCCAGACCAAGTGAAATCTGTCAATAAATGAGGGTTACAGAATTGCGATAATCATCAACAAACACATGGATAAAGAAAACTTAGTAAATATACCCCGTGGAATGCTATTTGGCCATAAAAAGAATAAAATTATGTCATTTGCAGCAATGTGCATTGAACTGAGGGTCACTGTGGTAAGCGAAATAATCCAGGCACAGAAAGACATTATGTTTTCTCACTCATACATTGGAGCTAAAAAACTTGATCTTGTCGCCATAGGGAATACAACCACAGATACCAGAAATGGGGAAGAGTGGGTGGGGGAAGGGGAGGATGAAGAAAGGTTGGCTATGGGGACAAGCATACAGAGGACTTTTTATAAAAAGTTCTGAGATTTGAGAGCAGACCAGGGTGACAATACATAGCAACAATATTAGGTAGATTTTAAAGAGAGTATCTGAAATGATACCAACACATAAAAATGATAAACGCTCCAGATAATAGATACCCCAATTACCCTGACTTGATCATTACAGGATCTCTGCATGTAAGGAACACTCACATGCTCTCCATAAATATGTAAATTATTATATATTAATGAAAGAGAAGTAAAGAACTTTTTTAAAAAAGGAATTGGGACCATTCATCCAATCCACCACACACTTTAACTGATGCTAAAATGGATTGCTGGGTTCATGTGGTGTTAGCATGATTCTTCTAATAAAAATATGCCCAGAAGCCTTTTATCTCAAGGTTTTAACATCAATGGGTGATTATAATCTAGGTGGATATTTTTCATTTTTAAAAGCATCCAAAATGCTTAATTTTATTTTACTCTTTCTTCTGCTTTTAACAATCAGAATTCTTTTTAAAAGATGTTCCCTTTATTGTTATAGACTGAATATTTGTAAGCCCCTTCTCCAAATTCATATGGTGAAGCTCTAACCCCCAATGTGATATATGGAGTTGGAAGTCTTGGAGAGATAATTAGAGTTAGTAAAGTCTTGAAGGTAGGACCCTCAAGATAGGAGTAATGCCCTTGTAAGAACAGAACCATGCTTTCCCTCTCCAATAGCACTCACTTAGGAAAGTGATCTCCACTCCCCCACCCCAGGCTGGAGTGCACTGGCGCGATCCCGGCTCACTGTAACTTCCAGTTTCAAGTAACTCTCCTGCCTCAGTTTCCCAACTAGCTGGAACTACAGGCACGCACTAGAGATGGGGTTTCACCATGTTGGCCAGGATGGTCTTGATCTCTTGACCTCGTGATCCTCCCGACTCGGCCTCCCAAAGTGCATGTGCCACCCTGCCTGGCCTTATGTTTTTTTTTTTGAGACGAGTCTCACTCTGTCACCGAGGCTGTAGTGCAATGGCATGATCTTGGCTCACTGCAACTTCCACCTTCTGGGTTCAAGCGATTCTTCAGCCTCAGCCTCCCAAGTAGCTAGGATGACAGGCGCCCCACCATGCCCGGCTAATGTTTCTATTTTTAGTAGAGACGGGATTTCACCATGTTAGCCAGATTGGTCTTGAACTCCTGATCTCGTGATCCACCTGCCTTGGCCTCCCAAAGTGGAGCCACAGGCCTGAGCCACCCCTCCTGGCCTGACTTTTCTACAATAACAACAAATGGAACTTACTGGCCTCTTAGTCTATGCAAGTCGTTTGTTGCCCTTATGATAAGATTGTTCAAAAACTATTGTGAAGAATAAGAGGTAAATCTGGAAATGTCAAACTAACAATTGTAATCTAGTTTACAGGAATCCATTGTTAATATATTTTAAAGAAGGATCTTCATTTCTAGGTATCTGTAAAGTAGAAAGTTCCAAATATCAAATGGTTTAGAAATAGTATGCTAGTGTTTTGGGAAGGGGAAATACTTTCATAGGTTATTTGTTAAAATGTTTTAACTAAAGTGACTGGATTTAAAGGAGACTGTAAAATTGAGAGATCAGATGGTTTATATAATGCTTATATAATTAATGTAAATCAGTTTGAGAGAAAAAATAGAAAATATATAAACAGTATTATATTTGACATTTTTGCAACAATAATTGTCAAATCATGTCAAATTCATGTCAGATCAACAATCCTGCAAGACCTACACATGTACCACAGAACTTAAAGTACAATTAAAGTAAATAATACATTTTTAAAAAGAAAAAAATATTAATCTGTTATTTTCAAAATAGCTAGAAGAGTGTTCAAGTACTCATAGCAGAAATAAATGATAAACATTTAGTGATGGATAGTCTAATTACTCAGATTCAATTATACAAATGTGTTAAATTATCACACATACCCAGAAAAAATGTATCTGTTATGTATCAGTAAAAATAAATAAATAAAAGGCACAAAAGAAAAAAAATAAGGATTGAAGAGTCCAAGAAAATTCATTCCTTGATGATGTAATCAGTCATATAATAAAATATTATACATTCATTTAACTTTTATTCATATTTGATATCATTGTTGTTTGGATGTGAATTCTGTCAACTGTAAAAGACAAAGACGTTTAAATGTTGGTTCCTATTGTTAAGTTCCTTACATTATGGGGGTCAGGTACCTCCAGTTCACTATGAATGCCACTAGATGGCACTGATGGCACTCTGACACCCTTGGGACGTAAACCAGCCACTTGTTTTTCCTGGTTTGGAGACCTCAGAAATGGCAATTGCCACCCTAAACAAATTACAGTTTTTTACCGCAAAATATATTCATAAAAATATTTAATGTCTTCATGTTCTCTTGCATCCTATCTTCAAAGTATGTTATGTGCATTCAGACATATTTCACTGAGAGAATTTTCCAAAGTATTGGAACAAGCTAGAAAACAAATGTTTCTCTTTGATTTGCACATGCATATATTTCTGATTGCTCCCAGAAATTTACCATAAATAATACTTTTGTTATTATAATTAATAAGAACTAACTCTTGTGGAATAAGTTAGAAGCCATGGTCTGTTTGAGACAATTAATAGAATGAGAACTGCTTAATATTTAAGAATGTAGCAAGAATTTACTCTCGATCAAAGCCGGGTACCATGATAAGAATGTGCATTCTTTCAGTGAAATATCTCTGGATGTAAATAACCTATTTTTTTATTTATCTGATTTCTGTGAGCATCATTCTATCTTCAATATTCATGATTCTTGACTCCGTAGAAAAAAAATCTTGTCTTTAAGATAGTTTATTTTTACTTAATTAAAACAATAGCAATTTAAAATTTATAATTAAAAGGTATAAGTATAGTGTTAAAACAATGTCTCCTTGGCTCTTCTTAAAATCTTTTACAAATTCAAACATGCAAGCCCAAATACGGCCATTTATGTTGTCTCCCAAAACCCATGACATCTCTATTCCCCTCTCAGGATTAATGAGACAAAGATAATTCTGATGTGTATACTTTGTGCTTTGTATAGTCTTCGATATTATACTTGTAACTCACCTTTTAAATATGAAAAGAATAATTTATTTAAGGCAGTATGTTCAGAGCAAACGAGAAATACACTAAAGCTGAGATGTAATGTTTTGTGTTGCTTGAAAAACAGTCTACTGAGTAATAAGCGCATATACCCTATCACTCAAAACCAAAACACAGGCAATGACACATAACTGGCATAGCCAGGGACACAGAATTCCACTTGCTCCACAGCGTCTCTCATCAGTGGGCTCCAGTGGGCTACCATTTTCACCAGAAAACTGTTTAGACAGCTTTCAGATACTAAAGAGAACTAAATGTCAGTCAAAATAACACTTTTAGAATTCTACACAGAGCGATCAAAAAAGGCATTCCAAGTAAATATTTAGGTTAGAAAAACCAGATTGGCAAGTTGGTAACTTAAAAAATTATTTAAGTAAAATTTCTGCTTTAGTGTGTAGAAATTACCTCAACAATATTTTATGTAAGATTATGATTGCATTATAATTGAAAAGAAGTAAGCAATTTGGCTTTGTTCTTGATTCCTGGGATGGTAGACCAGGATTTTTGTTTGCATTTCGGAGAGTTGTGCCTCTATACATTGTAAATTTATTCCATCAAAGAAAACTGTCTACCCCTAAAGTTGATATTACTTGTTTTTTTAATTTATTTATTATACTTTAAGTTCTGGGGAACATGTGCAGATCGTGCAGGTTTATTACATAGGTATACATGTGCCACGATGGTAGTTCGTTGCATCCATCACCCAGCATCTACCATAGGTATTTCTCCTGATGCTATCCCTCCCCAGTCCCCTCACTCTCTACTATTCCTCCCCTAGCTCCCCCCTACCCGGTCCCCAGGCTCCAACGTGTAATGCTCCCCTCCCTGTGTTTTTAAATGTGCCTTTCTTTCCACTTTATTTCAGCCATAGACATTTCTTGAATTTTCATACAAGTGAAGGAGCTAATTTAATTTAATTTTTAAAAACTTTTTAATAAAGAAGTTCCTGGAAGGAACTCACTGTAGTACTACACAGCTAAAGCGCATCTTAATTAAAGGTTGGAAAAAGAATCGCTAAAACTTTACTGCAAAATTTCTTAAGAATGATAGACACGAAAGAGCTAAAGTTAACAGATGTTTCAACCAAGGTAATATAAAGCCCAGATGTTTGGCACATTCACATAGTATTAACTGGGTAAGTAAGAGTCATACTTTCCTCTTTTGAATAATCATTATGCTTCCCCTATTTAAAAATTCTTTTAAAATAAGGAGTGTTGGTAAAAGTAAGGCAGAAATGAAGAGAAAAAAACAAAACAACAACCAATTCATTCTCTCTCATGATTTTCTACAATTGTGTGGTTAATTCAAAAGAGAATAGAGATGTTTATATTTAAGTAATAAATATTTTTAAAAAGCATCACTGGAAATGATATATCATGAAAGGAAATGAATATTTTACTTTTTGGTCGTTATTTTAGACATACATTAGGACAAGGCTAGCTCATTTAATTTTCCCCTGAAATTTATTTATTTCTATGTTCCTAGACAGGAGAAGATAAGTTTTGGAATCATTTAAACATATTTCATGTTTCCTTATAATGGAACAATAAAAGCCATACTTCAGTGAGACAATATAAGAATATGCATAAGTAATTCTATAAGGCAAAAGCTTGTGCTGTCTTGTAACATGTTCAACTGATGTAAAAGAAATTGGATTTTATTAACAACTTAAAAATATTTAAAGTATTCCCCTTTAAATCCTCTAGGAAATTTGTATTTATACCATTTTCAGAATATCTGTTGTAGAAAGAGAGAAAAATACAGCAGCATTTTAGATTTCTCAACCTATTCTTTTCCAGAAAGTCATTTTTTAACAAAATAATTTTCAGAAATTTGTTGAATATATGATTCTTGATTTTTAACTAAATACACTTCCTGCTTTGAAAAAAAAAGACAAAAAAAAAAGAAAGGAAGAAATAACCATACACTATGCAATAAAAATATGCACTAAAAATATACTTATTTATATAGACTCATTATAAGGTTCTGAAATAGAATTATATTTTCTTAATGGAAAGAAAATGAAGTTTCTCCTTTGATAGACTATATATCCCAAGATGATTTTAAAGTATTTTCACTTAGAAATGCTAGCTACTATTACATATGAATTTTCAAAGCTTGCCAAAGCTTTGGAAGGAATGATGAAAATTACTACTGCACGACCTTCAGGTTTTCTTTGTTTCATAAAGGGCTAAGATAGCATTTTTGTCATTTTTCTTTCAGCTCTGGTCTTTCATCATAAATATCAAAGCATGCAATTATACCTTCTCAGATCCTACCATATTCTCCCTTTTTTCCTATCCATGGTGATGACGTTTTATCTCTTTTTCACACAACTTTTTGTTTATTGACACTCAGAAGAATTTCATAATTTGTTGAATAAAATAAATAGAATGAATATCAATAAATACCATGACTATTAGACTGATAAAATATTATTAAAATAATAACAGTATTTTTATCAAAGGCAACATCAGACACTGAAAGATTTCTCTGCTAGGCTGAGTGTCACATAGACTGTATTCATATGAGAATTATTTGACCTACAAGTAGGGTGTTATTATTAATGTTTATTATGAGACATCTCCTCATATTGACCTTGTGCTATCTTTAGTTTTCCTACTTTAGCTTTACTTCCCATGTTAAATCTGCCTTCTGAATGAGTCTTATTTTTCTATTTTAATATATGTTCCAGGTATTTTACCCTAGATCTATGGTTCTTGAATGTTTATTATATTTGTCTTAAATAAGAAATATCCTAAATAAGTCAATATGATGAATTTGCAATAGTTTTCCATTGGATGCCAAAAACTGTATATTAACATGGAATACAAAATAAATTAAGGCAACAGACACAATCATATTTTTATACAAAATATTTCCTTTCTCTAAGCCTTGGATAAAATCCGGAAAATTTATAAGTCAGATGAATTTATATATTAAAATCTATTTCAACATTTACTCCCATTATTATTTCAGAGATTACATTTGTAGGAAGATAATTTGACCCGCAATATAATAGAAATTATACTTATGCATCTGATTATTCACCTGAAGAAGAAAACACAGTGAAAGGCTCTGAAACCAGACAGACCTGATTGAATTCCCTGTTTCTTCTCTAGTAAATGAATTATCTTTAGTCAAGTTATTTAACTTTTCTAAGCTTCAATGTCTTAGTTATAAAATGGGCACACTAATACTAAAAACATCAGAAAGAAATTGGAAGTATTAAATAAGAAAATACATGTGAAGAATGTGGCCCACTATCAGACAAGTGAGTTAGACTCATTATTATTTATTAGCTATTATTTTGTTGTTTTTGTCGGTTCCTTCCTTCCTTCCTTCCTTCTTTCTTTTCTTTCCTTTTTCCTTTTCTTTTCTTTTCTTTCTTTTTTTTTTAAACAGAGCTTCACTCTTTGTTGCCCAGGCTGAAGTGCAATGGCATGATCTCAGCTCACTGCAACCTCTGCCTCCCAGGTTCAAGCAATTCTCCTGTTTCAGCCTCCCAAGTAGCTGGCATTATCAGCACCCACAATCACACCGGCTAATTTTCGTCTTTTTAGTAGAGATGGGGTTTCACCATGTTGGCCATGCTGGTCTTGAACTCCTGACCTCTGGTGATCTGCTTGCCTCAGCCTCCCAAAATGCTGGAATTACAGACATGAGCCACTGTGCCTGGCCATCAATTTCCTATATTCATTTTATGCTTGTGAAAAAATTTTAACATATAATTATGCAAAATAGCTTCATTTTATGAGGTAGTATGACCCTCCCTTCTTACCTCTGTATGAAAAGCTGGCTTTAGAAAGCTAAACTGAGACCATAATGAAGCCTCCGACTTTGATCTATGGTAGGGAGATTCTGCAAACAAGGATGAGGGAGAATGAAGTGCAGAGAGATCAAGCAAGACATACCACAGAAAGGACATAGCTAAAGGTTAAGCAAAGAAATGAGAAAGTATGCTGAGTTTGGTAAAACTGGACAACATTCAAACACATAAAGCAAGGGAAACATCACATGTTGGAGTTGGAGAATAGCTAGGAGAATAATATTAGCATGAGATTTTGTTACACTGGTTACCAACAATTTGTTATTGCTGAGTTAGAGCACTTAAAATGCTACTTTATATTGCATACGGTGGCCAGAGACATAGTTTGTGTAGGAAGAAAATTAGTTTTGAGATCTGGGCCTGCATTCAAGCACATCCTCCTTACCACATGAGTCTGGTTCAACAAGCTAATAACCTCTCTGATATTGTTTCTGTTATCTAGGGTTGTGTTGAGAAAAGAGCGAGCCATTGCCAGGAAAAGGCACTACAAGCACAACAGGTACAGAAACGTTCATCACAGCACTTTGTAAGAGTGAATAACTTGAAACGACAAACATGTACAGCATGAGGTGAACATTAAAATAGACAATCCAACATCTTCATTATTCAATATGTTATGGCTATGTAAAGCAGCTAGTTATGCCTACACTTCTCAAAAACAAATATTTATGTTGGAGGAAAAAACCCACAAAAATGTAGGAGAGCATCTATACAAATCAGGAGCCTTGGAGGACTACAGTTAGAGGGAGCTAGAAAAACATAAAATGTATCAGGTGGTCAAGGAAGAAAGTAGGAAAACAGCTCTCAGCCTGATCACTGATAAGGAAAAAAAAAAGGAAGAACCTTGCTCCCTTGCTTCTCTCTGCCTCCAACCCTTCCCACAATCCTTCCTGAGCATTTCATTTTCATTTCTTAAAATAAAAGCTTTCTTAGGACACACAGCAAAATAGTAATAGTATTTAAGTCTGAGGATTAAAAATCAGAGAAAAGGTGGCAGTCAAGGGAAAAATTTCACCGTTTTTCCTAAAAACACCTGTAAATTGTTTTAGCAAAGGATAACACACTGCATTACTGTAATTCATTTACATGTAAATGGACATTATCTATCTATATCTTTATCTATGTTTCAACCTTTGAAAAAGCTGGCATTTCACTTAAATATCAGAATTTTAAAAGCTGCTAAATATTTCTAACTAAATCAAATACAATTAAATATCATAAATTACCAGTTTTATAGACAAAGATTAATATGATTCATAATGCTCAGTGCTGAGAAGTATAAACCTATTTAGAGGTCAACCTGCCAATATGTATCAAAATTTAAAAAGGGCATACCAATTTATTCAGTAATTTCACTTATAGAACTTTATACCATAGAAATAAATCATACACTGCATTGTACATATGATGATTTACCGCAGCATTTTTTCTAATTTAAAGAAAATTTATATTTTCTCCAGGCAAGGATTACGTATAAATTATGCATATTCCATAAGACTGAATACTTTGTAGTAATTAAAAACAATATGGTAGTTCTCTATTCATTGATATAGAAATATGCCCATAATAATGTTGGTGTGAAAAAGTCTGGTTACAAAATGAAATTTAAGGCCTAATAACATTTGTCATTATGTTTGTGTTTTGGATCCATAAATTCATATGAATGACTAAGCTGTTAATTGTGATATTCTCTGTTGTGTAAGATTACAGGGAAGATTCACTTTCTTCTTTTATAGTTTATTACAATTAGGAGGGAATTTTTAATGAAGATATATTATTTTATAACCCTGAAACAATAAAAATAAGCCATTTTGGGAAAAAGAAAAATGAAATAATATGTTTCCTTCTTGAAAAAATATAGACCAATAGGGAAAGTAATCCTCTGAGGCAAATGTCTATTGTTCGTGCAAAGAGTAGGTGGCAATGTGACAGGCAGTGTGAGACAGAAGAAGAACAAAGACAGAGAACCCAGGGAAACCCTAGGGCAGGGGAAAGCCAGTTTCAAAATATTGGAATAAGGCTGGGGTTTAGTGATTCAAGACTTAAACATAAAGATACATGAGTATAAAGATAATTCAAAAACTTGGGCCTCGGTCATCAAGGGAAATGGCAGATGGGTCCTAATGCCATCAAAAAAAAGTAAAAACTATGTTCCAGATAAGTCAGATTTTTATCTCCCTTCTGGGTTAGGTAAGTTGTAGGGGTGAAAATGCAACACCGAATAAACGTAATAAAGGCATCAGGAACACAGAAATGACAATATCTACTGCAGCTAGGACAAGAATATACTTGTTTTTCTAGGACAGGAAATCTAGGGTCTGAGGAAATGAGATATAATGAAGAAAAGAAGAATATGAACAAATTTATGTACAAGAAAATTAAGTTCCTTTTTTTTTTTCTTAAGCGTGAATCTCATTCTGTCACCCAGGCTGGCATGCGGTGGCCTGATTTCAGCTTACTGAAACCTCTGCCTCCCAGTTTCAAGCGACTCCGCTGCCTCAGCCTCCCCAGTAGCTGGGATTAGAGGCATCTGCCACCACGCCCCACTAATTTTTGTATTTTTAGTAGAGACGAGGTTTCACCATGTTGGCCAGGTTGATCTCGATCTCCTTACCTCACGTGATCTGCCCACCATGGCTTCCCAAAGTGCTGCATTATACATGTGAGCCTCTGCTCCCAGCCTAGAAAGTTAATTTTTAAGAGCAAAATGGGACTAGTGTTAGTTTGATTTTGTAAGAAATATTTTTATCTTTTAATACTTTTAATTAAACAAGTACACCTGGTTGACTTCCACTTCTGAAAAACTGTCATATTAGAAATATTTAAAATTCTCACACCTAAGAATACTTAGAAATTATGCCTAAAACACAGGAAAAAAAAGTATTTTTAAATGTGTTTCTGAGGTCACAAGAAATAAAGGGAAATTGCTGGGTCTTTAAAGTACATAAAGAAAAAATAATAAATTGTTGAGTGAGCACTACAGCTACTTCTGGGTATGGGTGTTTGGCATATTCAGGTTTAATAGTCTCAGCTTTCCAGGAAAGCATGAAGAATGGGGCTTGCACATGGTAGAGAGTTAGAACTATGACTTCATTTGTAAATCAGGATCCTTGGAGGGCTATAGTTACAGTGAGCTAGGAAAAAAAACAAAACAAAACAAAAAACAAACAAAAAACACCTCTATCTCCTGGCTAATGAAGAAAATAGGAAAACACAGCTCTCAGCCTGATAATTTATAAAAAAAAAAAAAAAAAAAAAAAGAAAAGAAACTTTGATTCCCTCTGCCTTATCCTCTCTTCAAAGCTCAGGTTATTTTTTCTACACAGACTTGGGATTTAAATGACTCTATCTGAATGGACTGAGAAACCTGAAACAGAAAAACCAAAGTGTATTTTTGTCTTTCCTTAACCTAGAATGAGGCAAATTCTCTCTGAGAAAAAAAAAAATCCCTTCAACTCAGAACTCATAGAATGTCACAGATTTAGATCAAGCAAATATGAGCTCAGAAACATAAGTAGAAAACAAGAAAACAAATTCACTGTGATCAAGTGATGGCAAAAGAAAAAAAGAGTAGGATTAGACTTCTAAGAATTACATATATTAGATTTTAAAAACATTTACAATAATACAAGTAAAATAAAATCATAATTTTGTCATGGAAGCTTATAAAAATAAATATACAGATTATGAAAAAGACTAAGTAGAACTTCTCATAGTTAAAAAATAAATTAATATAAGCACAATGGACATGTAAAGCCGTCTATCGAACATACCTAGAAAAAGAATTGTGAACTGGAAGATAACTTCTAAAAATTGCCCCAAGCAATGCACATACCATAGATGAAAAATGTGAAAGAAAGAATAGGAGAGATGGAGAATAAAATGGCACAGAAGGAGAGAAGGAGAGAACAGGGAAATATGAGAAAGGCAATATTCAAATGACAAAGATTTCCAAATTTAACGAAAGATAGAAAGCCTCACATTTATAAAGCACTGGAAAATCAAATCTCAATCATAAAAAATAAAATCAAGTCCACATAAAAAGATCATAAAAGTAATTCAAGCTCATTGTTTGAAAAGAAAATATAAGATAATAATATAATTTTTAAAATTATAGTTATCCTGATCAGAAGCCCAGTGCTTTTATGTTTTCCCCTTTGTCCTTTCTCTAAAAAACTTCTCAGAATCAATTTGATAAAAGAATGAGAGAGAGAGAGAGATGACCACTTTTAATAGTGTGAAATATATAATTCAAGATACTGTTATGCAAAGAGAGCAAGAGACCTAGAGACATACAGCAAGTACTTAATTATTATTACATACAGACAAAAGTATATTAAAAGCATATTAAAAGCAGAATTTTTCCTGCCTGCCATATTTACTTTATTCCCATAATTTGAAATTTCTGCATTACATTTTTAGAAAACATATTTTTTTCAAGGAATTCACAGTTTAATGGGGGAAATAAACAATTAAAGTGCATTAATAAAAGCACTCTTAAGTATAAGAAGAGATATGTGTAAATCATTGGAATAGAACAGAGAATCTATTCCAGAAACAAACTCATTTATCTGTGCCTCATTAATTGGAGAGAAGAATAGTCTTTAAAACAAATGGTTCTAGGGTAACTGAATATCCACATGCAAAATAATGAATTTAGATCTGCTATGGTTTGAATGATGGTTTACCTTCAAAATTCATGTTGAAACTTAATCCCCAGTGCAGCAGTATTAAGAGGTGTAACCTTTTGGAGAACTTTGAGCAGAGCATTCATGAATGGAATTAGCACACTTGCAAAAAAGCCGAGGTTGAAGGAAGCACACTCTCATCCTTCTGTCCCTTCCACCACGTGGGGACACGGTGTTCCCTCCAGAGGATGCAGCAACAAGGTGCCATCTTGGAAGCAGAGCGCAGCCCTCACCAGATACCAATTCTGCCGCCACTTTGATCTTGAACTTCTCAATCTCTGTAGTCCCAGTTACTCGAGAGGAAGAGACAGGAGAATTGCTTGAACCTGGGAGGCAGAGGCTGCAGTGATCAAGATTGTGCCACTGTACTCCAGATTGAGTTAGACTCCATCTGTAGTCCCAGCTACTCAGAAGGATTGCTTGGCTGCAGCAGAGGGAGCAGGGAGACAGGGTCTTACTATCTTGCCCAGACTGGACTCAGACTCCTGGGAAAACATATTAGAATCTATATTTTTATCAATATCAATATTAAGTTGTGTCTATAAACTCCAGTACGTACCACACAGGCCACCTGTTGCCCCTATATTATTTTTCAAGCCTTAAAATAAGATGGATCCCAGAATTCATCACAGGGATAACACTATATGTTGGGCTTAACTAACCCTATTTTCAAGAATAACAATAGTCTCTAACATTAATTAAAATATGCTAGGCATCATGTCAAGTGGTTGACGTGTACTGATGCATTTAATTCTCACAAAAACTCTAAAGTAGAGGCCAGTTTTCCACCCCATATCATAGATGGCATGGGCAAATTTTGTCCAAGACACACAACTATGAAGCAAAGGATTCATACCCAGAATGTCTTATACTAAAAGATGTACAATCAACCATTTATATTTATACCTATGATGTATAAAGACCTATAGTTTTCCTTATTTCATTTATAGAGGTGTTTTTTTTCTATTTTTAACTCAAGGTCATATTTTCTTCTACAATCCATATATACATATGCAATTTTATTTTTAAATGTTCACATATATTCTGATGAAAGAAAATTCTATCCTCAAATATGTGTCTTAATTTAGATTATCAATTAATTATATCTATAACTGAAATACGATGATTTATCCTTATCAGTTAACAAGGAACAACAGCAACTATAATTGCCAATAATCATGTCATATGCATAAGACAATCTACTGAGGGGAAGAGTTATCTATATACAATCCATTAGGAAGTTCACAATATACTCCTAACTGTAAAGAACATGGCAAAGAGATTTACACTTGAATTCTGTGATTCAGAGTTCACACTATACATTTCTTCTCACAATATGTAAAATAAAATTTAGTCAGATAGAGTACTAAGATGTATATCTCTAAAAATAGTGCATTATCATTAAAAAAAAACAGGTATACCAATTGCAACGGCACATCAAAAAGCTTATCTGTCATGATCAAGTAGGCTTCATCCCAGGGATGTAAGGCTGATTTAACATAATCAAGTCTGTAAACATAATCCACCACATAAACAGAACCAAAGACAAAAACCACATAATTATCTCAACAGATGCAGAGAAGGCCTTGAACAAAATTCAATAGCCTTTTATACTAAAAACTCTTTAGGTATTGAAGGAACATATCTCAAAATAATAAAAGCTATTTATGACAAACCTACAGCCAATATCATACTGAACGAGCAAAAACTGGAAGCATTCCCTTTGAAATCTGGCACTAGACAAGGTTGCCCTCTCTCACCACTCCTATTAAATATAGTATTGGAAGTTCTAGCCAGAGCAATTATGCAAGAAAAAAAAAGAGTATTCAATTGGAAAGGAGGAAGTCAAATTATCTCTATTTACAGACAACATGATTGTATATTTAGAAAACCCCATGGTCTCAGCCCAAAATCTCCTTAAGCTGATTAGCAACTTCAGCAAAGTCTCAGGATACAAAATCAATGTGCATGAATCACAAGCATTTCTATACACGAATAACAGACTAACAGCCAATCATGGGTGAACTCCCATTCACAATTGCTACAAAGAGAATAAAACATCTAGGAATACAACTAACAAAGGATGTAAAGGACCTCTTCAAGGAGAACTACAAACCACTGCTCAAGGAAATAAAAGAGGACACAAACAAATGGAGAAACATTCCATACTCATGGTTACGAAGAATCAATATCATGAAAATGGCCATACTATGCAAAGTAATTTATAGATTCAGTGCTTTCACTGTCAAGCTACCAATGACCTTCTTCACAGAACTGGAAAAAGTCACTTTAAACTTCACATGGAACCAAAAGAGAGCCTGCGTAGCCAAGACAATGCTAAGCGAGTAAGCTGGAGGCATCATGCTACCTGATTTCAAACTATACTACAAACCTACAGTAATCAAAACAGCATGGTACTGTTACCAAAACAGAGATATAGATCAATGGAACAGGACAGAGGCCTTGGAGGCAATGCCACACATCTACAACCATCTGATCTTCAACAAACCTGACAAAAACAGGAATTGGGGAAAGGATTCCCTGTTTAATAAATGGTGTTGGAAAAACTGGCTAGCAGTGTGCAGAAAACAAAAACTGGACCCCTTCCGGATACCTTACACTAAAATTAACTCCAGATGGATTAAAGACTTAAATATAAGACCTAAAGCCTTAAAAACCCTAGAAGAAAACCTAGGCAAAACCATTCAGGACATAGGCATAGGCAAGGACCTCATGACTGAAACACCAAAAGCATTGGCAACGAAAAGCCAAAATAGACAAATGGGACCTAATTAAACTCCAGAGCATCTGTACAGCAAAAGAAACAATCATTAAAGTGAACCAGCAACCAATAGAACAGGAAAAGACTTTTGCAATCTACCCATCTGACAAAGGGCTGATATCCAGAATCTATAAGGAACTAAAACAGATTTACAAGAAAAAAAAAAAAAAAAAACC
>PVKP010034384.1:0-24270 GCA_004027715.1 Plecturocebus donacophilus
CATCCCCTCATCCCCCACATCCCCCATCACCCTACCCTTTCCCTGCCTTTGACTCTTTTCCACCTTCATAATCCTGCATTTCTCCTGCTTGACTTTCAGCTAAAATCTAAACATTCTTCTCCCAGACTGATGTACAGGCCTAAGTTAAAAGAGGTCCCATCATGAAGCAATGCATGATGGGAAATTCCCACACAGCATCTCTTACCAGCATTAGTGCTTTATTCCTGAAGGGAAGAAAATTGGAACAGTATGGATGGTCACCTTTCAGAGACAATGGAGAGAGGATTCCTGCTTCAGGTAGATTCCGGGATACTATTAGAGTGCCCAGAATCTAAGATTCTAGAATTCTCAGATTCTGACACTCTATTATCCATGATGCTAGAATCCAGAGGCTCACGTTTTAGAGTTTCCGGAATCCAAGATTCTAACATCCCAGATTCCCCTGGATCAAAAAACTCCCGGATTTTAACATTATCTGAATTAAATCTAAGGCTTGAACCTAGAATTTTAATATTCTGGACAGAAAGACTAGAATTTCATCATTCTAGAAATCTGTAAATCTGTAACTTTAGAAATTTAAGAGTCTGGGATTCAAACAGTTTAAGACTCCAGAATTCTCTAAAAATGTTCTAGGATACTGTGAATCAAAGATTCTAGGACTGTGAGTTTCAATTTTCAATGAACCTAGAAAGCTCTGAATCTAGGATCACACTAGCCAATATGGCTACTGAACAGTTGAAATGTGGCTACATGTGTAAAATACAGGACAGACTTCAAAGGATTAGTACCAAAAGTCAACTGTATCATTCATACTTATTTAAAAATGGATTACATGTTGAAATAATTTTTTGAGTATGTCAAGTTAAATCCATTACAATTAATTGTACTCATTTCTTTTTTAAATGTGTCCACCAGAAATTTAAACTTACGCACGTGGCTGGCGTCATAATTACTCTGGGCAGTGCTGATCCAGACTGCTAAGATTCTAATAGTCTCCAAATCTATGATTCTAGAATTTGCTGAGGCTATTGTAGAATTTCATAAATTCAAGATTTTAGGATTCTATGATTCTGGATTTCTCTGGGTCAGTCTAGGATTTGAAGAGGCTACGTTTCGAATCTTAGACTCCTCAAATGAGATATTGTCAGACTCTAGAATTTTAGGATTTGGGAGGCGACCCTTCGTAATTCTAAGAGTTGAACTTTTGGTATCAGACATGGAGGCTCCGCACTTGCTGCCTACAGCACCCCTCACCGTTCCCTGACCCCCAGCCCCCGGCCCTCCCCAGCATGGCCAGCCCAGGTCACTCACGGCTTTTGGCAGTGGGCAGCTGTGAGCAGCCAGCGGTCACTGATGAGGGTCGCCCCACAGAAGAGCCGGGTGAGGTGGAAGAGGCCAGCCTGCCAAGGCTGGGAGTTGGGGCGACATTCCTCAGCCCCGATGGCCCGAGTGTCTGCCCAGCCATGCCCTGGGGGTGGGGATGAGGGACAAAGGGGTCAGTGAAGAGCAGGCTGGGAGAGCAGGGAGGGGATGCTGAGAAGCCCAGACGGCAGGAGGCAGAAGCCTGGGGCGGGAGGGAAGAGCAAGATGACCGTAGTACAGCCATGGAGGGGAAGCCAGCCCGGGAGCCTCACCTGCCAGCAGAGAGAGCGGAACACAGAGGAGTCCCAGCTTCATGACCCCTGGGCACCTGGATGCTGGAGCGTGCACCTGGCACCCAGTGCTGCTTTATGGTAAGCCATGACATCTTCCTCCTCCATGGGGCGGCCCCTGTGATTAATCGGGGTTGAGAAATGTCCCTGGGGGAGGGGAAAGCCCTGGGGCTGTGACAGGGGCCTTGGGAGAGGAGCTAAGTGCAGGGGGACCCCCCTTTTGGGAGGAGCTGGCGGCTTGCTGGGCCAGAGCTTGACTGAATGGAGGAGGAGGGCTGGGTGTGTGGAGAGGTTGTGGGACCTCCTCTGGGGCCTTCAGAGTGGGAATAGCCATTCCTCGTCACTGTGGGCTACAAGATTCAGAATCATTTGTGTTCTGGAAAACAGGGAAGATCCTTGAGGCCTAAGGTCCTGGGGTGGAGCAGGTTGATTTTGGGTAAAGCGGTGGTGTGGTGTGCAGAGACCAACCTACCAGGGCAGGCTGGAGGGATGTGCGGCGGGACCGCCCAGAAAGCAGGCTGGGGTGGGAGACAGAGTCAGGACTCGGGCACAAGAGCAGAAGATGCACAGAGAGGTAGAGACACAGAAGGACCCCAGGTAAGAGGAGGAGCTGGAGGAGCAGAGAGAGAGAGAACAAGAGAAGGACTGAGGGAAGCCCAGGTGGAGGGAGGCAGAGATTGCAGGCAGCTGCATAGGTCTACACGCCTCACAGAACCTTCCCTGCCCTGGGGATTTGGGCCTCTTCCCACAAGGACAAGGCCCTCTGCTAGAATGTTGAGGAATCTGGTTCCATCTGGATTAACCCACTCTTGTCATAACCTGCCCCCTTCCCCACAGCTCCACCACCCAAGGACCAAGTGCCCAACCCACCAGGAAGCAAGTGCCCTGTGCTCTCTCTTAATACATCCTGATCTTTGTCAAATCCTGAGAACATTTGCTGTATATTTTTTCTCATCCATCTCCTTGTCCCCACACCCACTGTCCTTTCCATCACCCCGTCCTCCCTGTCCCCTCCTCATCATTCCCTCTCTGCAGGTGAACAGCCTCTGGAGGGCTGGACCCAGGTCTCACTCATCTCTGTCCAGCATTGCCCGATTACAGGCAGAACTGGGCTTGCAGAAGTCTTCAGGAGATGATCATTGAATGAGTGAATGTCTTCTCCATATCCTTCTTTTCCTGGTGAACTCCTACTCATCCCTCAATACCCAACCTCAATGCACCCTCCTCCAGGAAATCTCTGATATCTTCAGGCAGAGTCCATCCTTGCCTCCACTGGGCATGCATAATCCCTTCTTCCACTTTCTCCTGCCCACAGGCCTGGTTATGAAGCTGGGTCTGGGCTCCCCTTGAATGTTCTTTCACTATGGTGCCATGGTTTGGAGCATGGACTCTGGAACTGAACCATCTGTGTGCAAATCTCAATGATTAGGTGTGATTAACCATGAGGTGTGTGACTTTGGGCAAGTCACCAGACCTCTCTCAGTTGCTCCATCTTTTTTTTTTTTTTCCAAGATGGAATCTTTCTCTGTCACCCAGGCTGGAGTGCAGTGGTGCAATCTCGGCTCACTGCAACCTCCGCTTCCTGGGTTCAAGCAATTCTACTGCCTCAGCCTCCCAAGTAGCTGGGATTACAGGCGTGCACCACCATGCCCAGCTAATTTCTGTATTTTTAGTAGAGATGGGGTTTCACCATGTTAGTCAGGCTGGTCTTGAACTCCTGACCTCAGGAGATCAGCCCTCCTCAGTCTCCCAAAGTGCTGGAATACAGGCGTGAGCCACCATGCCGGACCTGTTCCATCTGTTAAGTAGCAATAATAATGAGGATTGTGGGGGAATTATGCAAATTTACACACATGAAGCACAACAGTGTCTGGCACATGGTAAGCATTCGATGTCTACCCATCGCCTGCAGAAACCTGCAGGGCCTTTATCGTCGTGAATATCACCATGCCTGCGGTTGTCTCACTCCCTTTCCAGACAGGGAAGCCTTTGAGACTGGGGTCTGGGTATCCACTATGGGCTAAGTGCCACACTAACTGCCTTTAAAAGCATTTTAAGCCAGGCGTGGTGGCTCACGCCTGTAACACCAGCACTCTGGGGGGCCAAGGTGGGTAGATCACTTGAGATCAGGAGTTCAAGACCAGCCTGGCCAACATGGTGAAACCCTGTCTCTACTAAAAATGTAAAAAATTAGCCGGGTGTGGTGGCAGGCACCTATAATCCGAGGTGCTCCGGAGGCTGAGGCAGGAAAATGGCTTGAACCCACAAGGCAGAGGTTGCAGTGAGCCTAGATCGTGCCACTGCACTCCAGCCTAGCCTAAAGGGAGACCATCTCAAAAAACAAATTTTTTAAAGGAGGATTTTAATAGCTACCTTTACTGACTACGTTCTCAGTGCCTGGTGTTAGGTAAACTTTGCATGTATATTATCTCATTTAATTACCTTTTTTTTTTTTTTTTGGTTTTTGGACACAGGGTCTCCGTTGCCAAGGCTGGAGTACAGTGGCATGATCATAGCTCACTGCAGCCTCAACCTCCTGGACTCAAGTGATCCTCCTGCCTCAGCCTCCTGAGTACCTGGGAATACAAGGTGTGCACCACCATGCTGGGGTAATTTTTTTTTTTTTTTTTTTTTTTTAGTAGAGACCAGGTCTCACTATGCTGCCCATAGGCTGATCTTATTGAGTTCAAGCAATCCACCTCCCAAAGTGCTGGGATTAGAGGTGTGAGCCACTGCACTTGGCCTATCTCATTTAATTTTCACAGGAGTCTAATCAAGCAGGTGTCTCCATTTCACAGAGTGAAAACAGGGGAAGAGAGAGCATTCAAGTAATCTGTTCAAAATCGTACAGCAAAGTGATTGAAAAGCATTTCCTTCTCTACCTGGTGAACTCCTACTTATCCTTTAAACCCCTGCACAAATGTCCCCTCATGTGAGAAGCCTCCGCTGACTCCTTCAGGAAGAGCCTGTGGACCTGGCATGGTGCACCCCATACCTTCTTCTGTTACAACACTGATCTATTTGTGTTATGTGTTTGTGCAGCAACGGGAGTGGATTCTGTGTGCCAGACACTAATACAGGTGTAAACAGAGCCTTGGGATTGGGTGACCAAAAGTGGACCCTTTAGCCTGGGCAATTCAGGAAGGCTTCCTGGAGGAGGTGACTTTTGAATGGAGCCCTGAATGACAGGAAGTTAAGACTGGTCTGTCTCCCTAACCTAACTAGCAGCTCCTTGAGGGTAGTGCCTGGTCTGTTTCATCTTTGAGGCCTGGCATAAGATGTGGCTGGATAAACATTGTAGCATGACTAAAGGGATAGATGAGTTGCCTTTAAAAATGAATTAAGTTTTCAAGTTTCCACTGACCTCACTTCCGGTGCTTGGATGACAAACCCAGACGATATGCCTGACTGACATTTCCTGTGTGTGCTAATAGGGGCAGAAGGGGAAAGAGGTCACGGAAGGGAGCTGTGCACACCAGCCTGGTACACCAACCTCCTGTAAGCTTTGCAGGGGCAGCGACCTTGTGATCGCCCTTACATATGTCCCCAGCCCCCAGCGCTGGACCTGGCACGTAATAGATGCTTCATAAATTGATGACTGAAAGGACAAACCAAAAAAACAGTGCTTAGCGGGAAATTTCTGTCGTGCCTGTATTCAGCTAGCTTATGTTACTGCTTCAAGGTTCAAGATAAGTGAAGACAAACTTTTTTTTTTTTTTTTTTTTGAGACGGAGTTTTGCTCTTTCGTTCAGGCTAGAGTGAGGTGGCATGATCTCGGGTCACTGCAACCTCTGCCCCCAGGGTTCAAGTGATTCTCCTGCCTCAGCCTCCCAAGTAGCTGGGATTACAGGCAAGCACCACCATGCCCAGCCAATTTTTGTATTTTTAGTAGAGACAGGCTGGTCTCGAACTCCTGATCTCAGGTAATCTGCCTGCCTCGGCCTCCCAAAGTGCTCAGATTGTAGGCATGAGCACTGCGCCTGGCCGACTCTCAAACTTCCATTAGTTTTACTTGGATTCTGTGAATAAACTCCCCTCCCTTCCCCCAGTTTCGGGGAGAGACAATTCCTCCCCGCAAGTTTTCAGGACAAAAATCTCACAGCCAATTAATGGCAGACAAACCAAAGGTTTTCCCCTAAATGTGAGAGGGAGGTTTCTTGGTACAAGCTTAGCAATTGAGGTGTCAAGAGTTCCCCAATCTTCACCACCCCCTCGGCCCTGTGGGCTTAGAGGCTGGGATGGAAGCAAGGTGAGGTCTCTTGAGTTCCAGGGGCCCCACGAAGGCAGAGGAGGTACTGTATGACTCAGAGCCAGCCCAGCTCCTGCCAAGACAGGAGGAACTGGAGCTGGGTGGAACCAGAAGTGGGAAACAGTGGGAGATGAGAAGGAAGTGGTTAAAAGGTGCTTCCTGGGACTTGGGACTAGGGTGGGGAAAATTATTCTTCCATCAGCCCTAAAGGATGGGGTTGGAGGGCTGGGACTGGGGGCTACCCCTGTGCACTTATTCCCTGGACAAAGAGTCACACACGCTCTCGCGGGGACGTGGTGAGATCATGACAACAGGTAAGCTTTAGTCAGAGCTCACCACCCACTGTGTTAAGCCTCACTTGATAAGCACTGTGAAGATTGACATACGCATGTTATGTCATAGTCTCCTCACAACACGTCGAAGAGGTAGGCACATCGTTGTACCCATTTTGCAGATGAGGCAACTGAGGCTCAGAGAGGACACTTGACTTGCCCAAGGTCACACAGCAGGGAGAGGCAGAAGCAGCCAGCTTGGGCAACCCCAATAACTGCTCTCAGAGACTGGGCCATGACCAGCTTCCTTGCTTCTCTGGAATAAATCTTTGCCACCTTTTCTGCACTTCAACTTCAGTGCAGGCAGAGAACGGGGGTGGGCGGGGGGAGTCAAGTGAGAGGAGAGATGTTAAGAGGTGTGGATGGCGGCAGAGGTTTGAGTAGTGCAGGCAGGGGGAGAGTTCAGCGGACTGGGGAGGAAGAGGATGGATGATGGAGTCTGGGCATCGGGATCAGTTGGAGCGTATGACTTTATTGATCCAAGGCGTGTATTTGCAGACCTGGGTGTAGACAGCCGGATGCTGGACAGAGCCGCAGGGGTAAACGCCCCACGAGAGGATGCCTTGGAGGGTCTCATCACAGACCAGGGGGCCTCCCGAGTCACTCTGGGTGTGGCAGAAAGGAGAGATCGAATAAATACGCCACCGTGAGAGCCGCCGCTTTGGGATCTGGGGCAGTGGTGGGAAGGAAGGGGCTGGTTGGGATAAAGTCCAGGTTGCGGTGGGGTTGGAACTAGGTGTGTATGAGGCTGGCGGGAGGAACGGAGGGGGACTTCGGGTTATGGAGGCTGGGCCGGGGGCGGGAATGGAGACGCCGTGAGCCTGTGGTTGGGATTGTAGCTCACGGAGGGTGAGGAGATGGAGATGGGCTTGGAGATGAGAATCGGGCCGGGTTAGGAACGGCTAGAGGATGGAAATGGGATTGTGGATCGGGATGAGGAAGCGGGTAGGACTGGAGAAGAGTTGGGGCCAAGGATGGGCGTGGGAATGGAGTTGGGGAGCGGGGACGGGGTCTGCTGTTTTCCCATAACCTCCGCGTCCGCCCTCCCAGGAGTCAGCAGCTCCCTGTTCAGACCCTACCTGGCAAGGGTCCTGGCCCTGGTCCAGTCCTGCACATATCATGTTGTTGGTGACCACGCCAGGGTAGAAGACCTCACACTCTCCAGGGCTCAGGATAGTGACTCTGGAGCAGCTCAAGCCCTTGTTGTACTTCACTAAAGGGAGAATATGCCAGTCATCCCTGGGTCCAGCCCCCAGTCCTTGGGGAATCAGGAGTCCAGATACAAGACTGTTTCTATCCCAGCCCCCAGCCCCTCCTCCCTCGGACTCACAGACCCAGGCATCCAGGCCCTCAGCCCCTCCTCCATGAGACCCAGGAGTCCAGGCCCCACCTCGTCCTTCCTCAGACCCGGGAGTTCAGGCCCCCAGCCCCCTCCTCCTGAGATTCCGGCCTCAGGGCCCCGGCTCTTGCCTCTCCGGGCAGCTGTGGTGGCCCAACCAGCGACCTGGCACTGGTCTCCGGGCTGGGCACAGCGGTAGGGAAGCTGCAGGGCCCGGACTCGGGGTCCTGGTACTACAGGCCTGGCCAGCTTCAGCAACATGAGGTCGTGCTCATCTGATCGCCTTGGCAGGATGGGGCCTGAGCCCTGGCGGTACTTGGGATGGACGACGGAGTGAGTCGTCCGGCGGAGCTGCTCGCCCTGAAGAAGCAGCAGGTGGTCATCCCCGACCCGAGCCCACAGTGGCCTGGGGGAAGGAACAGCCATGTGAAGGCAGACGCTCCATAGGGACTGGGAAAGCGGGCATGGGCAGTGGGGTGAGGGTTGGGGTAGGACCCAGAGATAGGAGGGGTAAAGGGAAGAGGGGCTTGGGGGAGAAGGGGACTTCGGACTTGGGCTCCTGGACATGGGCAGGAGGAATCACGTGTTCGAGCTCTGAGGATCTGCAGGATTTTGAGAAGGGCTGGGGGCATGGACTCCTAGGTAATTCTGCTCCACATTTTTCCTTTCCTTTTCCTTTCCTTTCCGTTTTCTTTTTTCAGACAGAGTTTCACTCGTCACAGGCTGAAGTGCAACGACGCAATCTCGGCTCACTGCAACCTTTGCCTCTCTGGTTCAAGCGATTCTCCTGCCTCAGCCTCTCGAAGTAGCTGGGATTACAGGCGCCCGCCACCACGCCAGCTAAGCTTTTTGTATTTTTAGTTGAGACAGGGTTTCGCCATGTTGGCCAGGCTGGTCTTGAACTCCTGACCTCAGGGGATCCACCTGCCTCGGCCTCACAAAGTGCTGGGATTACAGGCATGAGCCACTGCGCCCGGCCCTCCACTCTTCCTCCTTCAGTGGGGACTCACGAAGTGAACCTTTTCCTTTAGCTCTAAATTCCTGACCACCCCGGACCCTGACCTCTGTTGGATGCCACCACCTACTCCTAGAGCTCAAGGAGGATCAGCGGGACAGGAGTGACCGGCCCAGAAATGCGGAGAAGGACCACACCGCCCCCTGGCGGCCACAGCGCAAACCGCGTGTCCCCTTCTGCAGGAAGGACACGAGGGACCGCGCCTTCCCCCGTGGGCGTTCCGAGCACCCCGGCCCTGCCCGCTCCTCCCCGGAGGCCGCCTCCACAGCCCCCCGTGGCGTCCTCAGGGAGCTCCTCCTACTTGTTCCCGCAGTGCGCGGCCGTAAGCACCCAACTCTGGTCCACCAGGACACCCGCGCAGTGGAACGAGAGGCCGTTGAAGAGCGAGACCTGCCAGGGCTGCGAGCCCCGCGCGCACGGGGCGCCGTAGGCTTCGGGGTCCAAGCGCGTGTCGTTTTGGGGGAGCAGCACCGCCTCCGCGGCTGGAGAGGGAAGATGAGATCAGAGCACGGAGGGCAGGGGCTGGAGCTGGGGTCGGAGCTGGGCTGCGGGACTGGACTGCGTTCTGGACGAGGCGCGCAGCCAGAACGGGAGGGCGGTAGGGAACAGCGGGGGTTTCGCGTGCGCCGACGGGAACAGGAGAAGAAGCGCGTGGAAGTGGAAGGAAGCTGGGAAAGGGCGGCGTGCAGTGATGAGAGAACAGGGTGGGTGTGGAGGGCAGGGGCTGAACGCAGCCCGGCCACAGAGGGGCGGGGATGCAACGCGGAGGGGAGGTAAGGAGCGGGGATAGAACTCGGGGTGCAGGGAGGAGAAGGGGTGGGAATAACAAAACGGGACTGAACATCGGGATAAGGGTGGGGCGCAGTGGTTTACGCCTGTAAGCTCAGTACTTTAAGAAGCCGCGGCGGTTGGACTGCTTTAGCCCGGGAGTTCAAGACCAGCCTGGGCAACATAGCAAAAACCCAGTGTCTACAAACACACATATATACACACACACGCCGGTCGCGAAGGCGTGCGCCTGTAGTCACAGCTACCTAATAGGCTGAGGTGGGAGGATCGCTTGAACCCAGGAGGTGGAAGTTGCAGTGAGCTGAGATTGGGCCACTGCACTGCAGCCTGGGCGACAGAGACCCTGTCTCAAAAAAAAAAAAAAAAAAAAAAAGCCGGGTGCGGTGGTGCGGGCCTGTGGTCCCAGCTGCCCCGGAGGCTGAGGATAGCTTGGGCCCAGGAGGTCGAGGCTGCAGTGAGCTCTGATTGGGCCACTCGACGCCAGCCTTGGCGACAGAGCACGACCCTCTCTCAAAAAAAAAGAAAAAAAAAGGAAAGAATAAAGAAAAATAGAAAAGAAGGAAGGGAAGAAGGAAAGAAAGGGAGAAGGAAGGAAAGAAAGAAAAAGAGGAAGAAAGAAAGGAAAGAGAAAGAAAAAGAAAAGAAACAGAGAAAGCGAGGGAGAGGGCAAAAAGCGGCAAGGCAAGACAGGATAAAATAGGAAGGTGTAAAAGGGAGGGGCGGGGATGGGGCTGCGAAGGAAGAGAAGAAAGAACGCGGCGTGGAGTCCGAGGAGAAAGCGAGGACCGGGTGGCGGAAATCGGACGGGCGTGCGGGGGCGGGACATCCAGGGCCGAGCCGGAAGCAGGGCCCAGCTGACTTGGGCGGGCGCTGGGGTCCCGGGGTGGGAGCGGTGAGCGGGGCCTGGTGACCGGAGCGCTGTCCTCTCGCCGCCCCCGCGCCCCTCACCCCAGAATCGCGTCATCAGCAGCGGCAGCAGCTTCGCCAGCGCCCGGGCGCCGGAGGCGGCGGAGAGGTGGCGCTGCGGGGGTCTCATGGCCAAGATCTGCTGGGTGTGCGTGCTGGGGGTTGGGTTAAAACAGACGCCCCGTTAGAGACCCCCCACCTCGCTGCGCCCGTGCGCCCAGCCTGAGCCACCCCAGCCCGCGAGCACCCTTTCGACCTGCGGGGCGGGCAGACGGGAGCTTCTCGCACTGGCACGGCCATAAAGAGCGTAGTTGCCCTAACGATGCCCCCCGCTGCCCCTTCCCGTCCTCCCTGTGCCGGAGCGGAGCCCTCTCCGCGCCCGGGGCTTCCTCCTCCTTCACGCGCGGGGTGGGGATCCGAGGCGCGGAGCCGGTGGGAGCCTCTTCCTCCACCTCACAGCCGGGGGACTTCAGCGTCCCGCAGGTGGAGAAACCGAGGCTCCAAGCGGGCTCCTGCCCACGGCCCGGGGGTCCCCACCCATCCTCTCGCAATCCACCCCCAGCCGGGTGGGGTGCAGCCCGCTTCACCTGCGAGTCGCCGATAGGAGGGAGGGAGGGAACCCAGGGGTGCCCCAGCCCTGCCTGTGGTCCGCCGCTGGTATCCTCTGTCCAGGGACCCCTGGCCGGACCTTCCCTTTTAACCCCGAGGAGTCCGGAAGCTTCTCCACCCTCCCCCACCCCTCCCCGAGGCTCCCTCCCTCCCTTTCCCTCTGTCTAATTATCCGGTGGGTGAGGCTGGCACTCCTGGGTCCCAGATTCCTGCTCTGGGAGGCGCCCTGGAAGACAGGCTTCTCCCAGTGCCCGAAACACACCCCCTTTTCATCCCTTCTGGAGCTGGCTTCCGTGGGGATTCCCCAAGTCCCCGTTCTGAGAAGGCTTCCCGGTGCGGGGAGAGGGTTCCATGTCCCCAGGGAGGCTGGGGGTGGCGGGAGGAGAGGCGACTAAGAGGAAACCAACGGGAAGTGCATACCTAGGGTGACAGTCAGAAGCCAGACTGCGGCCGGAGACAAAGCCGATTGAGTAGGAGGGACAGAGACGGGCTTGGAAAGGGAGATTGTGACAAACCAAGGCTAAGAGAGAGAGAGAAGACACACAGAGACAAGGACGGTGGGAAACCCACTCCAGCTCTGCGGCGGCCGTGAGCGAGCTCTGTGTGTCCCAGTGACTCGCCTGTGTGTGTGTCAGGGCTGTGACTCTGCCTTATGCCCATGTGTGGCCACCTCACACCCTCCCTGCCATCTGCATGCCACCAGGTGACACACGGGGCCCTGAATCACAGGAGGTCAAAGCTTCGAGGGGCATCTGCATCGCGTCGGCCAACTCCCTCATCTCAGGTGAGGAATGGGAGGTTCAGAGAGGGCAGTGACTCACAGGAGGTCACACAGCAAGTCCACTTAACAACCAGAAGGCCCTGGTTCCACTCTGGGCTCCTGTTCCTCATACCAGCCCCTCTCCTTCACAGTGAGAGACCGCGCCAGAAGATCCTGAATTGGCTGGGTGCTGTGGCTCATGCCTGTAATCCCAGCACTTTGGGAGGCATGAGGTCAGCAGTTCAAGACCAGCCTGGCCAACATAGTGAAACCCTGTCTCTACTAAAAATACAATTACTCAGGCATGGTGGGTGCAGGCCTATAATTGCAGCTACTCGGGAGGCTGAGGGGAGAAAATTGCTTGAACCTGGGAGGCAGAAGTTGCAGTGAGCCGAGATCACACCACGGCACTCCAGCCTCGGTGAAAGAGCAAGACATCGTCTCAAAAAAAAAAAAAAAAAAAAATAGAGAGAGAGAGAAGGTCCTGAGTTCTGGATTTTCTGTTGGACATCCTCTTCATAGGTTGTGTGACTCAGTGCTGGCCATCTGAACTTTCTGAGGTGTTGTTTTGTGTGACTACACGTGGCTATCCAGTCTTGGATATGTCACAAGTAAGATGGAGGAGTTACATTTCTGGCTTTACATATATATATATATATATACTTTTTTTAATGGAGTCCCGCCCTGTTGCCCCCGCTGGGGTGCAGTGGCGTGATCTTGGCTCACTGCAACTTTCACCTCCCAGGTTCAAGTGATTCTCCTGCCTCAGCCTCCCAAGTAGCTGGGATTACAGTGCCCGCCACCACGTCCAGCTAATTTTTTGCATTTTTAATAGAGAGGGGTTTCATTATGTTGGCCAAGCTGGTCTCAAACTCCTGACCTCGTGATCTGCCCGCCTCAGCCTCCCAAAGTGCTGCGATTACAGGCGTGAGCCCCCACACCTGGCTGGCTTTATGTAATTTTAATTGCAGCCACGTGCGGTTAGTAGCTACCTATCATATTGGCCAGCAGAGGTCTCCACCACCTAATTATCTATCAAGGAAGTTGGGAAAAAACAATGAGCTCCTTTTGTTAGGTCTTAGAATGTGCAGGCTGACTGACTTCTTTACTTACCGTGTTATCATACTTTTGCTACACAGTTTTACAGATAAGGAGACAAACAGCCTCACTCAAGGCATCTCACTTCGTAGTTATGAGACCACCTTGCTTCAGATCCTTGCTCTCCTAGCCGCGTGACTGTGAGTAACTGACTTCGTTTTTTTGGGTCTCAGTTTTTTCATCTATAAAATAGGTAGGATAACAGTGCCGGCCTCATAGGGTTTTATGAGGATTAAATTAGCTGAAACATTTAAAAGTGCTTGGAGGCCAGGCACAGTGGCTCAGGCCTGTAATTCCAGCACTTTTGGAGGCTAAGGACAGATTGCTTGAGCCCAGGAGTTTGAGACTAGGCTGGGCAACATAGTGAGACTCCATCTCAACAAGAAATACGAAACTTAGCTGGGCTTTGTGATATGTGCCTGTAGTCCCAGCTGGTCTGAAACAAAACGATCACTTGAGCCCCAGAAATTGAGGTTGCCCTGAGCTATGATTGTGTTACTGCCCTCCAGCCTGGGCAACCCAGCAAGTCTCATAAATAGATTAATTAATTTAATTAAATTAATATATAAAAGCCAGTCAGGCACAGTGGTTCACGCCTGTAATCCCAGCACTTTGGGAGGCCGAGGCGGGCAGATCACCTGAGGTCAGGAGTTTGAGACCAGCCCGGCCAACATGATGAAGCCCCATCTCTACTAAAAAATACAAAAATTAACCAGGTGTGGTGGCAGGCAACTGTAATCCCAGCTACTCGGGAGGCTGAGGCAGGAGAATCGCTTGAACCCAGGAGGCAGAGGTTGAAGTGAGATAGTGCCGCCTGGGCGACAGAGCGAGACTATCTAAAATAAAATAAAAGCCCTTGCATCGGGGTCTAGCACATAGCAAGCATTCAGTAGATTCCCTCATTTAGGAATGTTTATTGAAACCTTGATTTATGCCAGGAGCTGTCTTTGGGACTGGGGGACACAATAGCGAACAAACCAGCTGTTACCATTCCCAGAGTCACAATAGTTCACGGCAGAATTTGGATCCACGTCGCACTGATTTCAAACCCCAGGCTGATTATGAAACAACAGCACTCCTGTAGTACGGGAGGCCCAGAGAGCGTTCACAGAGGGTCTTGGCTTAGAGTTTCTTATTAGCAGAGTGAACAGGAACCAATCACCAAGTAGCCCTGGAGAATGCTGGGCCATGGTGCGTGGGTCCGGTCTAATTGCTGTTCATTGTCTCCTGGATCCAGTCCACATATTTGCAGACTTTGGTGTAGACACCAGGCTTTCGAGTGATCGCACACGGATCCTGGCCCCAGGAGATAATGCCTTGAAGAGAGTGGTTACAGACCAGAGGGCCGCCGGAGTCACCCTGGGCATGGGGAGAGAGAAATCGGTCAGAGAAAGCGTTGGGCGTGGTGTTAGCCAGGGAGGAGGTGGGGTGGTGTTGGGAGTGGGGTTGAGACACGATGGGGAGACCCGGGATGGGTGATAGGTTGAGGGATAAGCCTGGGATTGTGGGTGGGATAAACGATGCGGTTAGGCTCAGAAACGAATTGGGGGATGGTTGGAGTTGGAAATGCAGGGGAAGCAGGGATGGAGCTGAAGTCTGTGCTGAGGCCAGAAGTGGGAACGGGGAGAGATGGATCGGGAGTTGCAGGGGCAGGTGGGTTGAGGTCGGGGATGAGACTGCGCGTGTCGGTGAAGACGTAATTGAAGCTGGGGGTGGGGTGGGATGTGGTTGGAGCCCCAGGCCCTGCCCTCTGACCTGGCAGGAGTCCTTGCCCCCTTCCTGAACGCTGGCACACACCATGGTGTCTGTGACGTTGTTGGGGTAGGCGTGCTCACACTCGCGATGTTCAATGATGGTGATGTTGGCACACCGCAAGCTGTGAGGCAGGCGCACTGCGGAAACAGCGTGAGGGGCTGTGGGATGACAGTGTGAGGACCCCGCCACCTCCCCTACTGCAGCGCTTGCTGTGACCCAGGCCCTGGGAGAATCCCTGTCCTTAGACACAGCCAACTCACCTCTCTGCCTGTAACCATAGCAACAGCAATGCTATCCAGACAGAGCCTCACTCTGTTGCCCAGGCTGGAGTGCAGTGGCATGGTCTCCACTCACTAACCTCCGCCTCCCAGGTTTAAGCAATTCTCCTGCCTCAGCCTCCCGAGCAGCTGGGATTGCAGGTGCGCACCACCACGTCTGGCTAATTTTTGTATTTTTAGTAGAAATGGAGTTTCCCCATGTTGGGCAGGCTGGTCTCGAACTCCCGACCTCAGGGGATCCACCCCCGTCAGCCTCCCAAAGTGCTGAGATTACAGGCCTGAGCCACCGAGCCCGGCCTGCTAGCCAATACATTATTTATGCCAGCTGCTTGATATACATTATCTCTAATCCAATCCTGGCAGGTGGAGATAATTATTCTCATTTTGTAGAGGAGAAAATCATGATTCAGAGAGGCGAAGTGGCTTGCCTAAGCTCCTACAACCGGAGGTTGTGGGTGTATCACTGCACATCCCATCGGTCTGACTCCAAGGCCCCAGCTTTTGTCTCCACCCTCCCCCGTCCTGACGTTTTCCACGCATCCCCTCAACTCATCCCACCGTCGCCACTTTGAACCACATCTCTGGTCCCCTGACCCCCTCCACAATCAAGACCACCCGTTCCCCACCACCCCGGGCCGGGGTCCCCCTCTGGAGCTCCTACACTGGGGGCTGGATGTGGTGCCCCAGCCGGAAATGAGGCAGCTGGTGCCAGCGGTGACACAGCGAGAGGAGAGTGTGAGGGGCTGCACAGCCCAGGTGATGAAGGCTGGCGATGCCATCTTCACCAGCATGATGTCATTGCGGTGGTCTTTGTTGGGGAGGCTGTTGTTGAAGCCGGGGTGGGGGAAGGACTCGGTGGCTGTCCGGGTCTGCTCACAGCCATCCCGCCGCTGGAGGTTGTGCTCCCCCAGGTGAACTATGTAGCGGCTGAGGTGGGAGAGACCGTGGTTGGAGGAGGAAAGGTGGGAAAAGACACGAGGTGGGGGGAGACGTGGGCGGGAGCGGTGAGTGACACCTTGGAGGGTGAAGAAACATCGCTCTGCTTCCAGCCTCTTCCATGTTTCCCAGCCGTAGCCCCACGCAACCCCATTCATCCCCCCACCTTCAGTCCCAGCTCGAGCCCATCAGCCTTGCTCACAGTGCCATCCCGTCTCTGATCCCCTTCCCGCACCCCTCTCCCCAGCTCCTCTCCGTCCATCTCTGCATTCCCAGCCCCCTCCCGGCCCCGCCCAAGCCCCCGCACCCACGGCTTGCGGCAGTGGGCTGCTGTCAGGAGCCATCTGGGGGCGATGAGGGTTGCCCCGCAGAGCAGCCGTGTCTTCTCGAACAGGGCTGCCTGCCAGGGCTGGGAGTGAGGCTTGCACTCAAACCCCTTGATGATCCTGGTCTCTGCCCCTACGAGCCCTGGAGGGGGTGAGAGCAAAAGGAAGGGCTCAGGAAGGAGAGGTGGTAGACCAGGAGGACTCCCAGAAATGGGGGTGGGGAGGAGAGAGAGAGGGTGGGTGGTCTGGGCCCTCGCCTGGGGTCCCTCTGGTTTGCTGGATGCTGGGGTGGGGGTTAAAGGATGAAAATACTTCCATAGGGTCGGGCGCCGTGGCTCATGCCGGTCAACCCAGCACTTTGGGAGGCTAAGGTGGAGGATTGCTTGAGCCCAGGAGTTCAAGACCAGCCTGGGCAAACAGTGAGATCCCCATCGCTACAAAAAATTAAACAATTAGCCTAGCTTGGTGTCAGGCACCTGTGGTCCCAGCTACCGGGGAGGCTGAAATGGCTTAAGGATTCCTTAAGCACCACTGCACTCCAGCCTGGACAACAGAGTGAGACCTTGTCTCTGGAAAACAACAACAAAAAGAAACTTCCACACCGGTTGGCCGGTAGTCCCTGTCCTGTTTGCTTTGAGCGACACTCCCCTGGAATCCAGCTTCCCGGTCCTCCCCTGGGACCCCATAGGACCCCCTTGGCCTCTCCTCTTTTGGCCTCTAAAGGGATTGTCTGAAAGGGCGTGCAGGCCCTCATGGCAGCTGCTCCCAGTTCAGAGGCCGTGTGGCTTGTTCTGTGATTTGGAATCGGCCCGTCGCGGTCCAGACACAGAGGGTTAGGGGGTCCCAGAGACTCGAGGGAGGCTCCTGCGCTGCCCCGTTCCCTGACGTACCTGTCACCAGAGCGAGCATGATTAACTGCAGCATCCTCATGGCCTGGAGGGGGGAGGGGTGGGCCCCCGGTTCCTCTGGGGACAAGGAGGAACATGGCCCCATCACTTGATGGAAGTGGGGCTGGCTCCTGCCTGCACCTTTCTCCCACACCTGCGCCTGTGCCGCACTTGGGAGAAACAAGGCTGGGGAAACTCCCTGTTTCTCACAGCACTCAGACATGCAAACACTTAAAAGATATCTCAGGTGTCGAGGGTGGCCCTGGAGGGGGCCTGGGCGCAGATCGAAGTTGCCGGGATCGCAAGGACCACGTGGAGGTTGTGGGGAGGGGCTTTGACCTGGCTAGCCCTGGGCTGGCCCCATTCAAGTCAGCCATGGGACCTCCCTGGCGCGTTTCAGAGGATGTTTCCCTTCTGCCTTGAGAGCTGGCCAGGCCCCAGCAGCCTGGGGTGGAAGGACAAGGGGAACCAGGCTCCGTTCCGTAGCCACCCCTTTTTCACTGTCTTCCAGGCAGGGTGATACGGAGCCTTTGAGATCTGCTGCTGGTGGGGGGAGCAGGAGGGCTCAGCCCCAGTGTCTGGGCCTCCCGTCACCCGACTTGCTGAACCCCTGCCCCTTTGAAGGTCAGCCAAGCAGAGCTGGGCGGGGCTGGGCGAGGGAAGGGCCCGTGCCCTCAGCTGCCCTGTCCAGCGGGGGTGGGAGCAGAGGGCCGGCTCAGCAGCTGAAGCTGTGGAGATCAGAGGTAACCGAGGCTGGGGCTGGCCATCGAAGGTGAGAGGCGCAGAGAGAGGCTAGGAACCCCACCCAAGCAGAGAAGGACAGAGCAGAGGGAGAAGTGGGAGCCGGAGGGGGACAGGTGTCCTCGGGAGGGCTGACACCTGGAGTGAGGGGCTCCCCTTTCCTCCTGGACTCACAGGATCTGGGGCTGGGGCTCTGGGGGCCCGGCGGTGGCAGTGGCGGCTGCAGCAGGTAGGTTGGGTTGGAGTGCCAGGTGCTAGGTGCCAGGCACCAGGCAGGCGGGCAGGCAGGGGGTTGGCCCCGGGCGGGCCCAGGATGACTGGCCTCCAAGCCCTGCCTTGATGCCCCGGGGCGGGGTGTGTGTGGGATCCTCCCCGAAGGCCTCCGAGGCACTGCCTGCCTGCCCGCGCCACCTCTCCAAGCCCCTCTTCTCCCTGGGTCTCAGCGTCCCTCTGTCTGTCTGTCTGTCTGCAGTCTTCCTTTCCCTGCCCTGAGTCTCTGAATCTGCGTCTCACCCCATGGCTCATTCCCTGTCATTATTCTGACTTTGTGTGCGTGTGTGATTGTTCTCCTTCTGTCTCTACGTGTCTGTCTGCCTTTCTCTGTCCTTGTCCCTGTCTTCGCCTCCACGCTTCTCTCTCCGTCTGGCTCTGGGTGGCCCTTTCTCTGATTCCTTCTATCTCTGTGTCTCTCAGTCTGTCTCTCTGCATCTCTGTCTTGCAATGTCTCGAAATCTCTCCTTCCATCTAATCTCCCTCTCTCTTTCCTTCTGTCCCAGCCACTCCCTCTCCACAGCCCCAGCCAGGTGGGCCCCTGGCCTCCCCTAGGCCACTCCCTTCTCCTTTGCAGGGGGGGTGTTGCTGGGGTGTCACAGAGGTGGGGCTGCTGCCAGGACCGAGGAGGGTGGGGAGGCATGTCAGGGCCTGTGGAAGCCGAGCTGAGGAAAGGGAACCCAGTCCCCAGCTGTGCCCCACCCCAGGGCTCCTCTGGGGCCTCGCATCTCGGCTGACCCTTCCCCCCCCTTCTCCCCGCCTCCCAGGCAGCCCAGTCCGGCCTTTAACTTACTGGCTGCTGCGAGACCTCTGCCTGATGACTTCCCTTCTTGCAGCCACCTCAGCCTCTGCATCTGCTTCTCCCAGCTCGTCTGTTTTCACCCAGGTCCCTTCCCTTGGCTTTCCTCCCCTCTCTCCCCTAACCAGATGTGGAGCAAGGCAGGGGAGGGCCTAGATTCTGACAGCAGCCAGCCCTGGCCTCAAACCTAGGTGCTTCCCTTCCTACCACTATGACTACCCTTATGACGTGGGGACAAGGGACTCCACCCCTGCAAGGCTCCGTTTCTTCATCTGAGAGATGGGGGTGACAGACCTGTGCAAGATTGCAGGGGAGGTTGGGATCAGGCCGCCAGGAGGGTCCATTTGGAAAGAGCGCACTGCAGGGGGCTCAGCCAACGCACCTCCGCTGGTAGGATCGCCCGACTCTCCCTCCTCCAGGTCCCCTTCAGTGCATTTGGGAGATTTCTCTCCTCACCTCCTGAGTCCCAGTGGAGGCAGAATCCAAGGGGTGGGCAGGAGAATTTGAAGATGTAGGCTGAGTGCTCTTGCTTTCCAAGGCTGCACCCCACCCTTCGTCATCGCACACATTAGAACAAAGCCACATCCCACATTAAAGATACAATGTATACTTGATTACAAGAAAGTAAACCGCCTTTGGCTAGTGGAAAGAACGTTACGTTTTATGGATTGAATTAAAGGGTCGTGAATGTTGATTTGGCAGTATTCATCTGGTATTTTGGAGCTAACGACTTTCTTTTTTCTTTTTCTCGGGTTGTTTGTGGACCATTGAAAAGCTTATGAGCTCTGAGCACTGTTTCTATCATGCCGGATGAAAAAAACATGGCTCTTATTCATATTCCGGGGTTTTTGTTTTGAGATGGAGTTTCACTTTATTGCCCAAGCTGGAGTGCAGTGGGTGATCTCAGCTGATTGCAGCCTCTACTTCCCTGGCTTGAGTGATCTTCCCACCTCAGCCTCCCAAGGAGTTGGGACTACAGGCACATACCACCACACCCAGCTAATTTTTTGTATTTCTATAGTGACAGGTTTCACCGTGTTGCCCAGGCTGATCTTGAACTCCTGAGCTCAAGCAGTTCTCCCACCTCAGCCCCTCGGGCTCCCAAAGAGCTGGGATTACAGGCGCGAGCCACCCCACTCAGCCTATATTATTATAAGTAACTTTTTCCACTCCATTTCTAAGTGACTACTCAGGAAAGACCCTCATCCTATTTGAGCTCTTTTTCTTCTTTTCTTTTTTATTTTTTTTCAGAAAGAGAAAGAGAGAGGGGAAGTTATTTTTTTTTTTTTTAAGACAGAAGTAGAATAAAAGAGAAAAAAGGAAGAAAGAGAAAGAGGGAGAGAGAACGAGAATCTTGCTCTATTGCTCAGGGTTTCATTTAAATCTGTAAAATGCTTATGCAAACTAAAAAGTGATTTATTTCCTATTATGTGATCACTTTTAGAATAGGTATGATATAATATTGAAAAAAATATATGTTTCATGGATATGGGGTGGTAGGTTCTGTAAATATTTATTAAGTTTGCTTGTTCCAGGTCTGAGTTCAAATCTGATTTTTTTTTTCTTTCCTTTCCATTAGTTTGGTAGATCTACCTCCATCCCTTTATGTTAAGTCTTTGTGTATCCTTGCCTATAAGAAAGGTCTGAATACAGCATACTAATGGGTTTTAACTTTTTATTCAGTTTGTCTAAGTGAACGTTTTGATTGGGGCATTTAATCCCTTTAAGTTTAGGCTTAATATTGATATATGTGAATTTACTACTGTTATTTAAGTCTAACTAGCTGTTTGCCCGTTAGTTGATGTAAATTCTTCATTGTTGTAATGTTCTTTACTTTTTTTTTCTTTACTTTTTTTTTTTTTTTTGAGATAAAGTCTCACTCTGTTACCCAGGCTGGAGAATGATGCCGCGATCTCGGCTCACTGCAGCCTCTGCCTCCCTGGTTCAAGCGATTCTCCTGTCTCACCCTCCTGAGTAGCTGGGATGACAGGAATGTGCCACCATGCCTGGCTAATTTTTGTATTTTTAGTAGAGATGAGGTTTCACCATGTTGGCCAGGCTGGTCTCAAACTCCTGATCTTGGGTGATCCACCCACCTTGGCCTCCCAAAGTGCTGGGATTACAGGTGTGTGCCACCATGCCCAGCTAATTTTTTATTTTTATTTTTATTTTACTTTTGTAGAAATGGGGTTTCACCATATTGGCCAGCTAGTCTCAAACTCCTGACCTCAAGTGATCTACCTGCCTGGGTCTCCCAAAGTGCTGGGATTACAGGCGTGAGCCACTGCGCCTGGCCTTATTTGAGCTCTGTTTCTACACCTATGAGATAAGGAAACCGCTGAGTCCTTCTTCCAGTCCCAGCTAGCATGGGACATCCAATGGACAGACACGGCCTCTCCTTCATTTGTATTTATTCCAGACCGTTGCACACTTCTCTCACCCTACTCATGGGTCTTAGAAGGGCTGGTAGGAGTTAAAGTTCCAAGAAGTTCCCCAGGCCAACAACAGTGGAGCTGGGGGAAGTGATGGAGGAGGTATTGGTGCTCTGAGGGTCGGAGTGGCACCCAAGCTAAGGAGTGGAGGTGGAGGATACAGGTCAGTTGTTCCTCATGATCATCCGGATCCAGTCCACATACTTGCACACATAGGTGTAGACTCCAGGGATGCCATCTTGTCCACAAGGCCCCACAGACCCCCAGGACACCAGACCTTGAAGGACTCCGCCACACACCAGGGGGCCCCCAGAATCCCCCTGGAAGGGAAGAGGAGAAATACTGTCTGAACAAGGGAGACATCTTATTCCTGTTTTCCTCCCCAACCCTCCAACCCAGTCCTGGGCCTTGGGGAGGGCTCCAAGCCTGGTCATCAGACAAAAGAGTACAGTCACTTTCCCAGAGGACGATGGCAATGACTAACCAATAGAGAAGAGCCACTGTCTCTAGGGGTCCATCCCAGGGAAGAGGGGTGGAACTCCATAAAGAACAGAGGTTCTCCCAAGGACAATGACTGGGGCCCTGACCAATGAGGAGAGAGAGCACTTCACCAATGACCAATCACAGGGGAGGATGTCAGGACTCCATAAAGAGTAGAGCATTTTCTCAAGGACAATGGCTGGGACCCTGACCAATGAGGAGAGAGAGGACGATCACCAATGACCAATCCCAGGGGAGGAGGGTGGGACTCCATAAACGGTAGAGGTTCTCTCAATGTGGACAATGGCTGGGGTTCTGACCAATGAGGGGAGAGAGCACCATCACCAGTGACCAATCCCAGGGAAGCTGGGCAGGACTCCACAGAGAGCACAGAGTTCTCTCAAGGACAATGGCTGGGGCCCTGACCAATGAGGAGAGAGAGCACCATCTTGGAGTCTCTCTGTCTAGGACAGTACCAACTGGAGGATGGTATGGGAAAGACTTAGAGCCCCAGAAACAGCTGGTTCCGCGTCTGGGCCCCCAGTCCTCGCTGTCTCTTTCGCTGCCTCTCTCTGTGCCTCCTGCCCGTTCTTTCCTTCTCTGTCCCCTCCTCCCTCTTCTCTCCGTGACCCTCCCCGTCTTCCATTCCCTGGTCTTCCCTCCTGGTCCCTGTCTCTCCCTCCCTTATCCTGGGCCTCTTCTCCATTTTTTTTTTTTATTTTATTGAGACAGACTCTGCTGTCAGGCTGGAGTGCAGAGACGATCCCTGCCCGTTGCAACCTCTGCCTGCCAGGTTCAAGCGATTCTTCTGCCTCAGCCTCCCAAATAGTGAGACCACAGCATACACCACCATACCTGGCTAAGTTTGGCATTTTTAGTAGATTCAGGGTTTCACCATGTTGGCCAGGCTGGTCTTGAACTCCTGACCTCAAGCGATCCGCCCGCCTCGGCCTCGAAAAGTGCTGGGATTACAGGCATGAGCCACCACGCCCCGCATCTCTCCTCCTTTTTGACCCCATCTCTCTCCAGCCTCCCCTTTCCCTGATTCATCCTCCATCACTTCCCCTCCTGCTTCCAGCCTCGCGCCTTCCCTTCCTGTCCTGGTGGCCACACACGCTGCCTGCACTGGCTCACCTGGCAGGCATCCTGTCCCTTCACACCACCTGCACACACCATGTTGCTCGTGATTCTCCCGGGGTACACATCACTGCACGTGGCATGGGAGACGATGGAGAGGTTGAGGCACTGGAGCAGATCTGGGAATGGGTCTGGGGAGGGAACATTGTGCTGCAGGGTTCTCTACAGCTCCCCACTTTGAGGCCACATCCCTCCACCCGGATGTGGTCCATCCAAGTCAATACCACTGCCCCCGCCAACCTTACTACAATCCTGAAACCCCCAAGTTACATATTTATGACTTAATTTCATATGACTCATGACCCCAGATGATTGACAGTCTCTTTGACCTTTGACATTTGACTTTGAGAGGCATAACTCAAGACTCTCCTTGTCTCTCCAGCCTCAGAGACAACAAATCCAGACGTGACCCTTTTCAATGACAGGTTCTGTGACCTTGACCTTCTATCTTATTACCTTATGATCCCAGCTTGATCTCATATCTTCTGTCTCCTGATCCCATGTCCCTGTGTTCACCTTAACCTCCAACCTCAGCGCTGCATCTTCCAAACCTCACTGCTTCCAACTCCACAGTGTCCTCTGATCCCAGTTTATTCAACCCCAGGCTCCATGACCCCAAACCTCAGGTCCCACACCCCAGATGCTATGACCTCCAATCTCAGATACATGATTTTTGATAGAATTCCAATTTCCATCCTCAGATTCTGACCAGATTGTACAACCTCTGGATCCCATGACCTTAATTCTACAGGGACCTCTGACCCCAGAGACCATGACCCACAATGCCCAGATCCTATTTCAATATAAATATGCCTTTTGCTCCCATATGAGGACCCCTGACACACTCTGACCTCTGACCATATCTCTGACCTCTGATCCCTGACTTCATACCCAGTCCCTTAACTCCTTTGACTCCCAAGACCCCAATCCACCACGATCTCTGATCCAGAACCATGACCCTGACGTTCCGTCCCACACCCTGACCCTTTACCCACCCTTCCTCTGAGGTGTCATGATTCGACCTCTCACCCTGCACCCCAGACTTGTACCCACCCTGACCCCTGACCCCAGGCCCCTGACCCCAGGCCCCTTACTCCACGGGTGGTTGGTGATGCCCCAGCCTGAGACGTGGCACTTGGTGCCGGCGGTTGCACAGTCACTGGGCAGGGGCAGAGGTTGAACACTGCTGGTTATGCGGGCGGGCAGGCCCAGCCGTAGAAGCCGGAGGTCGTGCTCGTGGTTCCGCGAGGCTCCCTGGTAGCCAGGGTAGGTCACGGAGAAGCCGCTGCGCCGGATCTGTTCGGTCCAGTCCAGCTTGCTGAGGCTGTGCTCCCCCAGGCGCACCCAGTACCTGCTGCGGGGGGCGGCGGCTCAGCGGGTGGCAAGCGGGCAGCCTCCACCTCGCACCCCCCCCACGGACATGCCCCAGTCCTCCTGCCGCTCCCCGCTGCTCCCTGCTCCTCTCACTGTCTGTCCTCCC
>PVKP010034385.1:0-24344 GCA_004027715.1 Plecturocebus donacophilus
AACATATATTTTTTTCAATATTATATCATACCTATTCTAGAAGTGATCACATAATGGGAAATGGATCATTTTTTAGTTTGCATAAGCATTTCACAGATTTAAATGAAATCCTGAGCAATAGAGCAAGATTCTCGTTCTCTCTCCCTCTTTCTCTTTCTTCCTTTTTTCTCTTTTATTCTACTTCTGTCTTAAAAAAAAAAAAAAAAAAAAAAAAAAAAAAAACAGAATCTATTTCTTATAGAAGAACTTGGTGCTTCAATTTTTAAAAATGCCTCACTGCCTTAGTGGTCCTTATACCTACATCAATTATTACTAGAGATAGGGAAGGTAGGCAGGAGTCACACGGACTGAGAGGGCCTATCATTACATCAGCTGATAGCACGGGGATGTCCCTGAAAGGAAGACTGGAACATGGCCAAGTGAGGTCACTCTTTATGGATATACCTAGGTCCCACCACGTAAAAGTGGGGTAAAGTGGGAGTGAAAGAGAGTTTGGTGGCAGGAATGCTGATGCACAAGGGGCCCTTCCATTGAGACGAAGAACCCTGATTAAATCCACTTAGGTTCATGTCACAGTAGTTTTTTTTTTCACTTGTTAATTTTATATTCTGATTTTATGAAAAATACCCCATAACTCAAGTTTAATTTCTCTGAGGGAGATAGCTTTGAAATAACTATTAAATATCTTTTTCCCTTTTTTGCTACACTAAGCAAACTGGGAAATATTTTCCCTGAGGACAATAGCCTGGTCATTCATGCAATAATTATTTTAATGCTATTTGCTTCTTCCTTTTTTAAAAAACCTTTCCAACAGTGTTTGCATACAGCCTTCCCAATTTTATATTTCTACATTTTCTTTTTTATGAGTAAGACAGATGACATGTCCATGTTTAGGATTTTGTGAGAAATTCAACTTAACTTCATGCCCAGGGGTAAATGTCAATGACTCACTGATGAAATTAGTGAACCTTTGCACAGCACTTGAAAATTTACCTATCTGGCACATTCATTTCATTGTCACACAACCACAAGAGGCATTATCCTCAATTTACAGATGAGGAAACTGAGTCTCAGAGAGATGAAATCTTGTTGAGGTACCATAATTAGATCTGAACCCAAATAACCTGACCCAAACAAAAACAATCAGCATTTCCTGTTTGAACCCTGGGGGTGCAGTACGCTATTTAAAAAACAATCTGTGAGCTAGGTCCTGATTATCATCTTTATTTTACAGATAAAATCGAGGTTTCGAGGATTAAATACATTGATAAGATTCAAACCCAGATCTGCCTTATTGCAAAGCTTTGTCCAAACACAGAACTTTTCCCGAAGCTGCAGTTAGCTCTGAAAACCCCACATCTGGTGGAGGCAAGAAGTGAAGGCTGCACCTGGGGCTGCTGAAAGGAGAGCAGTGAGATCTAGCCGCCTGCTCGGTGGGGCTGAGAAGCCTTCGCCTGCCAAGCCAGCTCTGTGGATGAACTATTCGCAGGCCGTGTTCATCATTCAGAAGCGCTGAGGCAGCCTGGATAGAAGCCCGAATGCCAAGATGAAGGTGCCTGACTGACAAAAATGCCAGTGTGAGCTGTTGCCTGCTGGCTTCACCCGCTGAAAACTTGGGGACCCCCATGTTCACAAAGGCACGGCAGACAGAAAGAAATGTCTGGTAAGCAGAGAGGTCTCAGCAAGTCCAGTTATCCACTGCCGCCAATAACTGTGATTGTGGTGCATACCCATCCCTGCCACGTGGGGGGTGGCCCGCTGCGGACATGGAGGTGCCAGCTGGTGCACGGCCAATTCTTCATCAGCGACGAAGGGCAGCCCTGACGTCTCTCATCCACCCCAAGCACCCTCCTTCAACCTCTTTGACATGACAAGATTTCCACTTACAAGTTAATCAAAACCCTGACCATGAATGAGAAAGAAAAAAAATACTCTTAATTAAAAATCTCAAAAGATGCCAAGGTAATAGTCTGCAGATGCCTTCTTCCTCTACTAATCCTACAGGAAAACCAGACGTCACTGATCAGTTTAAGAATCACAGGTGCTGTGATTAGGCCTGCGAGCATTTAGCTATGACAACTGGAATAAGAAAGATTGCTAATCCGCCTGAAATCCCACACTTTGAAGGTAATTCAATAATTAATGAGAGGCAGGGCTTTCCCATCCTTCCCAAGAGAGTTTAAGTCCCCAAGTTTCTTGCCTGTGCAATACTGTCTCTTAAATCCATAAACAAAGTATCTCCAGTCATTCAACAAATATTTATTGAGCACCTACTTTGCGTCAAGTACTCTGGAAGGTGGTGGAGACACAGCAGGGAAGTTGACAAAGTTCCTCCACATACCTTCTAGAATGAGGGACAACAATTAACATGTAAATGGGTAATTTGAGGGTGTTGTAATAAAAAGCAAGATGCATGCAGCATGAAAAGGGGGAGAAGCCCTTTAGACCATGTGGTCAGGTACAGCCCTATGAGGTAGTATCACTTGAATAAACACTTAAATGACAAGTATCTTTGTCTTCTTTTGCTAATAACTGAATACCTGAAACTGGGAAATCTGTAAAGAAAAATATTTCTTGCTGTTATGGAGGCTGAGAATTCCAAGGTCACGGGGCTCCACCTAGGATCTCTGCAGTTTCAAGACGGCCCAGGGTATCGTGTGGCAAGGTTGCCATGTGTGCTAGCTCAGCTGTCTTCCTCTTCCTGCAAAGCTACCAGTCCCGTTCCCAAGGTAATGCATGAATTCATGAATGGATTAATCCATGCATGAGGGCAGAACCCTCATACTGCAACATTGGGGATTAGGTTTCAACTTGCGTTTTGGAGAGGACAAATATTAAAGCCATAGCAATAAGTAAAGCCAGGCCAAGAGCACAGAGCATTTCAGGCAGAGGAAACCTCAAGTGCAAAGTCCCATAGGCTAGACCAGACTCAAACGTGCTCAAGAACAAGTGGGAAACTTGTGTGAGGTAGAAGAGGTAGGCAGGGACAAATCCCCTAGAACCTTCTAGAACAGGAAAATGTCTGGATGTTGTTCTAAGTGATTTGGGAGGCTTTATTATTATTATTTTTCTTTATTTTTCTTTTGCAACTAGGTCTCGTTCTGTCACCCAGGCTGGAGTGCAGTGGAGGGACCATAGCTCACAGCAACCTCGATCTCCTAAGTTCAAGTGATCCTCCCACCCTCCCACCTCAGCTTCCTGAGTAGTCGTGGTGGTACAGGCACTGTGCCACCACACATGGCTATTTCTTTTTTTTTTTTTGGTAGCAATGGGGGTCTCAATTTGTTGCTCAGGCTAGTCTCAAACTTCTGGGCTCAAGCAATTCACCTGCCTCAGCCTCCCAAATTGCTGGGATTACAGGCATGAGCCACCAACCCAGTCTGAAAAGCCTTTTATTGGGGTCTCTTAACAAAGGATCACAAATCAGATTTCAATTTCTAAATGTTTGCCCCTGGCTGCAATGTGGGTAATGTTTATGGGGGTGGATGGTGGGCACGGAAGAGGACAAAAATATTCAGTAGGACCAAGAGTCCATATAAGATAATACTGCCTTTGATAAAGTCCCAGTGACATTTTTGATTGACCTTACACACACAAGCACACTCGTGTGTCACTTAACAGGGATACATTCTGAGAAATACAACCTTAAGTGATTTCATTGTTTTTTTTTTTTTTCTGAGATAGCGTCTCACTTCGTTTCCCAAGCTGGAGTACAGTGGCGCGATCTTGGCTCATTGTAACCTCTACCTCCTGGGTTCAAGCGATTCTCCTGCCTCAGCCTTCTGAGTAGCTGGGATTACAGGTGTGCACCACCATGCCTGGCTAATTTTTGTATTTTTAGTAGAGATGGGGTTTCACCATGTTGGTCGGGCTGGTCTCAAACTCCTGACCTCATGATCCACCTGCCTCAGCCTCCCAAAGTGCTGGGATTACAGGTGTGAGCCACTGCACCCAGCCAATTTCACCATTTTCTGAACATCAAAGTGTGCTTACCAAACCTACATCTTATAGCCTACTACATACGTATGCTATATGGTGTGGCCTACTGCTCCTAGGCTGCAAACCTGAATAGCCTGTGATCAAACTGAAAAGTGTAGGCAATCGTAACACAAGGGCAAGTATGTGTGTACGTAAACATATCTAAACATTAAAAAGGAAAAATAGGGTAATCTTGTGGGACCATTGTCATATATGTGGTTCATTGTTAACGGAAACATTGTTATGTGATACATGACTGTAGTTGGTATTTTCAGAATGGATTTGTAGTTTTTCAGAGAGACAAAACATGGATGGATGGATGGATGGATGGATGAATGGATGGATGGATGGATGGATGGAGGGATAGAGATGAGGGGACTGATTAGGGGAATCAGCTCACACAATTCGGAAGCTGAGAAGTCCCATGACAGGCATCTGCAAGCCGGAGACCCAGGGAAGCTGGTAGTGTGGTTCCGTCCCAGCTAAAGGTCTCAGAACTAGGGAAGCTGATGGGTATTACTCTCAGTCCAAGACAGCAGGTCTGAGAACCTAGGGAACCACCGGTTCAGGTCCTGGAGTTCAAACGCTGAAGAACTTGGAAAAGTGCTTCCAAAAGCAGAAGAAGGGTGCCCCAGCTTCAGAAGAGAGAGAAAGAATTTATCTCTCCTCTGCCTTTTTGTTCTCTCTGGGCCATCAGCCAATTAGATGGTGCCACCCACACTGTATGAGAGCAGATCTTCCTTACTCAGTCCATTGCTTCAAATGCCAGTCTCTTCCAGAAACACCCTCACAGACACACCAGAAATCATGTGCTACCAGCTATCTGTGTGTCCCTTGATCCAGTCAAGTTGACACCTAAAATCAGCCATCACAGGATTTCTCGATTGCTTGGCAGAGTTCCATCATTTCAGACTTTCTAGTGTCTTAAAGTCATACTTCTAATAAATGAATGTACCATTTTACCCTTCTAGGAGCTAAGAAATGGCTCAATTGACTATGAAGAATTGAGAGTGTCAGCTGGCCAGGCAACCAGGGAGACACTTTGCTGACTTCCACTGTGCATACAGGCTGCATAATTATGTCTGTGAAATACTGAAGAACGTGCTTGCTCTGTAACATCCAAACATGTGGCCACCATTCACAGATAATGTCCTTTGGGAAGAGTGTGGGTATGGATGGAGAATGGTCAGGCCTAAGAATATGGAGCTATAAGAGAGCAAGGCTACAAAGTATCTGTCCTTCCATTTTTTAATTTAATTAATTTATTTTTTGCACTAACGGTTTGCACTCACATAGAGGAACTGAGACTGTTTTTCAGACTTTTGGCCTACTGATGACCTTCTGTTCATAAAAAGATAGAAGCATAAGAAGCTGTTTAATATAAAACATACTGAAATTTTATTTTCTGTCTCCTTGGATATAAAGTTTCTACTTATCTTAGGTTTAAGTACCTGCTCCTCCACAGAGAGGGACCTTGTGAGCAGAGATTGATATTCCAGGATGAAAGCAGAACTTTCTAAAACTAGGAACTCACAGAGCAGGAAGACGGTGCTTGTTCCTGATGGCATGTAAATCTAGATTCACTTCTAGCTGGAAGGAGGCAGGCCAGAAATTCAGAGTTGTAGGTCCTTGGCCTGGGTGGATGTGCTACAGTGTGATCCATAAACCTCCATCACTTATCTTGGCAGATAGAAAATTGGAATTTTGGAGGAAAGTTTCGCATCAGGCACTCAGACCCAATAAATACTCCCTCTCCTTGCAGAGCTATCGAACACTCTGCACTCCATTTATCAGGCTACCCAAGGATGCTTGGAACGTGTTGACCGGAGCCACCACCAGCACTTGCTGATGGCCCTTTGTGGTACCACCACTCACTTTCTCTACTGAGTTCTTTCTTCTTCTTTCCCTTTTGTTCTCGACTTCCCTAGGTTCTCGACACCTGTGCAGATTGACTCGGTGCCTTAGTGCCTGCTATGAAAGCTCATGTCCTCCCACATTCATATATCAAAGCACAATCCCCAAAATGATGGTATTTGGAGATGGGGCCTCTGGGAGGTGATCAGGTTTAGCTGTTGGTAAAGGTGACCCCTCCTGTGATTGGATTAGTGCCCTTATAAAAAGAGACACAAGCGAGCTTTCTCACCCTCCTTCCACTACGTAAAGATACAATGAGAAGACGGCCATCTGCAAAGTAGGAAGCAGCCCCTCACATGCTGTAGGCAATCATAACACAATGAAAGTATTGTGTTGGCACTATCTGGTCCAGGAGCAGCTGGACCTCCCAGAAGGACATGGGGTTGCCCTGCACCTGGATCCTGAACTTCCCAGCTTCCATAACTGTGAGAAAGAAGCGTCTGTGTTTAAGCCACACAGTCTATGGTAACTTTATAGCAGCCTTAAACTACTAAGATGGTGCCAAGACTGTGAGATGGCACTAGAGGAGAGAGAAGAAAAACATAGGCTCTTCAGTGGTTCAAATCCTTGCTCTTCCACTTGTCGATCAAGTGGTTTGGGGCAGAGCTGAATCTCTCTATGGCTCAGTTCCCAATCTGGAAAATGAGACATCTATTCTATCAAGGTAGAGATGAGATGAGATCATGTGTTCAATTAGATGGGATCAAACACAAGGTAGAGGAACTTAATAAATGTTGACTGTTATTAAAGCTATTGCACTAGAAGAATTGGGTTAAATAAAATACAATCTCTCACCAGAAGTTGAAAATCTAGCCTGTAAGATAAAGAGACACTTAATTGTAACACGTGGCACTTGGCAAAAGGTGACAAATACTATTATATAATCAGTATATGGAAAAAACACCATGAAAGCTGCAGTAAATTAAGAAGAGCTGCAAATTCCTTATCACTGCTTTCATCAAGAGCTGGAGTCTAGTTCCCCTCCCCTTGAAACTGTGACCTATTGACAAACAGAATGAGGCTGAAACCACTCTGGGTGTCTTGTAAGGCGAAACCATGAGAAACCTTGCAGCTGCTTCCTGATTCTCATGGGGCACTCATTCTTGGAACTGAGCCGCCATGCTGGGAGGTGATACCTATGGGGGCTCCTGTTGATCAGCCCCAGTTGAGCACCCAGTGTTAGCCATAGGAGTGAGCCATCCCGGAGAGGCCAACCCAGCCAGCTGCCAGGTGACTTCAGCTGTTCCAGTGACCACCCATAACCTTGTGATGCAGAAGAATGCCCAGTCAACCCACAGAATTCCAAGAGATAATGCCATTGTTGTTTTCATCATTAAGCCCTAAGTTTTGGAGAGTTCGTTATGCAGCCATAGATAAACCAGACAGTTCAGGAGAGAAGAGTTCATTTCAAGTCAAGTGATCGTAGAAGGTTCCTAGAAGAAGTGGGATTTGAGAATATCCTGGAGGGAAGGTCTATGACAAGAGGCTTACAGGAGAAGGTCATTCTAAAGAGAGGAAGGAGTTAGGGCAGAACCCAGAGTGGGGCAAAGGCAGGCTGCAGGTGGCACCTGGCAAATGGACCTGAGCTGCCTGAGCAGGGGCTGGGAGAAATGGGCTAAGGCCAAGAGAGCCAAACTGAGATGACTGCTCATTCCAATCATGGCAGCTTTGGGGACAGGCTCTTTTAATTGCCAGGAAGGAAACCTCATTCCTGCTTTTCTAGGTAAAAGAGGTTTATGGAAAACAATGGGATTTTATGAGTTAGGGAGACAAGAATCTGTGGAAAGAATAAAAACTAAAGAGCAGCTGGACCTCCCAGAAAGACACTGGAACTAGAAGTTGCTCCAGATCCCCCAGTGGCTTCCCAACACAGGTACAGCACAATCCTACGCCCTTCCCATGGTCTGTGAGGACCACAGCATGGTGCCCTTTCCCTGGCTACTTCCATGAGCTGATTTCCTTTCACTGCCTCCTTCATTTACTCTGCTGCAGTCACACTGGATTCCTTGTTCATCTTTGAACAGCACACTCTGGGATCAGCACTTTTGCACTCAGGTCCTGCCACCAGGATTGTTCTTCCAGATATTTACACGGCTTCCTCCTCTTCACTCAGGCCTCTGTGGCCTCCTCAAGAGTGACAGCTTCCTCCCCCCACAGTGCTCCTGCCTGCTCTATTTTTCTTCCCAGCACAGTATTATTGCTTTTAAAAAACATCTGGCCAGGTGCGGTGGCTCACATCTGTCATCCCAGCACTTTGGGAGGCCAAGGTGGGCAGATTGCTTAAGCCCAGGTGTTCAAGACCAGCCTGGGCAACATGGCAAAACACACCTCTTAAAAAATACAAAAAAAAATCAGCCAGGTGTGGTAGCATGTACCTATGATTCCAGCTCAGAGGCAGAGGTGGGAGGATGGTTTGAGCCCAAGAGCTGGAGACTGCAGTGAGCCATGATCACACCACTGTCCTCCAGCCTGGGCGACAGAATGAGCAAGACCCTGTTTCAAAATATATACATATCTAGGCCAGGTGCGGAGGCTCACACCCGGAAATCTTAGTACTTTGGGAGGCTCAGGTGGGTGGATTGCCTGAGCTCAGGAGTTTGAGACCACCCTGGGCAACATGGTGAAATCTCGTCTCTGCTAAAATGCAAAAAAATTAGCTGGATGTGGTGGCAGGCACCTGTAGTCCCAGCTACTTGGGAGGCTGAGGCACGAGAATTGCTTGAGCTTGAAAGGTGGAGGCTTCAGTGAGCCGAGCTCTTGCCACTGCATTCTAGCCTGGGCAACAGAGTGAGACTCTGTTTCAAAAAAAAAAAAAAAAAAAAAAAATATATATAAATGATCATTTGCCTCCCCAACTAAAATATATGATCCATGATAGCAAAGACTTTGTAAAATGCTTAGAAGAGCTCCTGGCGTACAGTGGGTGCCCCACAAAAATGGTAGAAAATAGTGAATGAATAAATGAATCCCAGATAGTCGTAGGGCTTGAGGTATCTTGTTACTTCTCAGCAGGAGGAGTTTATGGATCTTCATTTTAATTCTCCTCCAGTGTTCTCTGCTTCCTGTATTCCCAGGCAATTCCCACCCCATCTACTCGCTAAGAGCTTTCCTCTCACAGCTCCTGCTGACTCATAACCACGGCTTACTCACAGCTCCCCTCGAGCTGCTACTGCGTTTCTTTGTGCATCTGTCCACCGTCTGTTCCTTCGGCTGAACTCCTGATTCTCCCTGGTTTTCCAGTTGAAGTTCCAGAAGCAGAGAATCTGATTAGGCCAGCCCATTCTCTATTTAGGCAGAGGTTTTGACCTTTAACTCTGGTCTGGGTCAGACATCCACATGGCACCATCAGCTGTGACCACATGCACAGAGCACAAACACCTACCAGAGAGAACTATTGTTTCACTCAGCAGAGGCGCATGGGTAATGCAATTACCTGTTGCATGACCTGTTGACTTGAGGCTTGAGGCTTCTAGTCAGGGCAGTGATGGACCAGCTCTATGTCTTCAGAAGGTAATTTTAATTACCCTAAGTATTAGTCTGTCTCCATGCTGCTGATAAAGACATACCCAAGACCGGGCAATTTACCAAAGAAAGAGGTTTAATGAACTCACAGTTTCACGTGGCTGGGGAGGCCTCATAATCAGGGCGGAAGGTGAAAGACACATCTCACATGGCAGAAGACAAGAGAAGAGACCTTGTGCAGGGAAACTCCCCTTGATAAAACCATCAGATCTTGTGAGACTTATTCACTATCACAAGAATAGCACAGGAAAGACCTGCCCCCAATTACCTCCCACCAGGTCCCTCCCACAACACGTGGGAATTGTGGGAGCTACAATTCAAGATGAGATTTGGGTGAGGACACAGCTAAACCATATCACTCTGTGAATAAGACAGTTTATTGATGGAAGAGGATGCACAAGACCAGTTAGGAAGCCATAGCAAGAGAGAGCTGATGAGGACTCACATGAAGCCAAGGTCAGTGATGGTGAGGAGGAGTAGGAGCAAGTGGACCTTGAACCTGAAGCTGTCTATCAGGCAAGGGATGCTGCTGGAGTTCAGCAAAGCACACAGTCCAGAAGTTATAAAGACGTGAGTTAAAATTATCGGGTACAGAGCATAGCAAGAGATTAGCCAAGATGGACATTTGGGGGAAATTTCTTACATGTAAAGAGCTGAACAAAGAATATACTTACATAGATGGGTAGAAACTCAGCGAATCACAGAACCCCATAAAAACAGAGAAGCATTTTCCCCACTTACTCTTATTCTCAGCAGCACCAACCCAGAGGTTCTGCATAAGATCCATTCTGTTCCAAGCTCCAAGCTTCGAGGCTGTTTTTCTACAGCCAGTAACGTTACTTCTTGGGAATCCACAACATTCTAAAAATATATTCGTCAGGCTGCAGTGCCACAATTAGTAAAGCTGCTGTCCCAGGAAACCCTCATCATCATTTTGCTTAGATCAGAGAGCGGATTAACTTTGATGTCTGTCTGAACCCTGTATGATACACCACTGGCGGTCTGCTCCCTGCAAGCATTCAATCTTCACATCCAAGGGAAGAAGGAGAAAGTGCCGGAGAGGGGCCTAACCCAATTTTTTTCCCCAGTGACTGAGATGAAAATATGCACACTAGGACTGCCGACATATCTGACTTGCATTCTGTCTCCTTACATCCCTGGATCTCTCTCTCTCTTTGTACAAGTACGTTCCCCCAAACTCAAACTTCCTTTAGCTTTCCCAAATATTAGCACAGTGATGACACCCCAAGTGCTTTCATCCATGCCATGTGTAGGAGGTAATTGTGTTAATTTCTGTATCTATTAGAACTCCTGGTGGCATGCCACTGAAACTGACTCTAACTTAAGTCCAAAGAGAGTTTGTTGGAAGCATATGGGGTGGCCTGAGGAATATAATGAACACTCAAGAATCAGACTGCAAGGGGAAACCACAACCAGGGAAGCTCCAGGGTTGCAGGCAAGTGGGAGGTACACAACAATCACATCGGAACATTAGCAATGGAAGACAGCGATTGCAACAATGCTGCCTGTCTTTGCGTCACTATCTTCATGGTCCTTATTTCTGGGAGAAAAAGAACAACCGGACCAAAATGATCCTCTTGGATCTCCCCGACACCCAGGCAACACAAGCTCCATGATGTTGCAAAGCATTGTAGATTGGTGATTAAGAGCAGTATCTGGAACTAGCCAGGCTGGGTTTGAATCCTGGCTCTGCCATTTACCAGTCATGTGACCAAGTCATTCTCAATAGCCCCAGCTTCCCTCTCTGAACATGGGAATACCTATCCACAGGTATCGGTGAGCACTAAATGAGCAAATCTGTGATACTGACTACAGAGGGCAAATGTTCTACAAATCTTGGTGTTAGTATCGATTAGGAATACACATGGCCCCTGAAATTGCAGTCTATCCAAAAATGCCACGATGAGAGGTCATTCTCCAAAAGACATCGGGAGCTTTTATTAAGGGAAACTGGGTGGCCAAGAAAGCAATTACTATCCTCTGCTATGTCTTATCCCTCCGCCAGACTGTGGACACCGTGAAGACAATAGATTCTGCTGTTTTCCTCACTGCTGTGTTCACCAGCAGCTGAAAGTGTCTGGCATGTTGTGCCTGGCTCAATGAGCCATTACTGATTCACGAATACTGAATGATTCCTTCTGTGTTCCCAATCAATCGTACCATGTTTTGCATGAGAGCAGGCACACAATAAGTATTTGCTGATTTAATTGATAAGTCAGTGGGAAAAGAAAAACCGGAGGAGTGTGGTTTTCTCAGAAATAGTGAAAACACGGGAATCAAGGAGATGAGCTTGCATTTGGCAGGACTTGGTGGCAAGTCAGTGACAGGTAACTGTGTTTCTGGGGTATTGATGTCAGTTATCTATACAAATGATCTAGACAGGCTAATCATTTCTGCTGGTCAACTAATGCCTTTAGATCAGCATGAAGGGGACAAGAGAAACCACGAGTCACTTGGCACATCACCTTGGAGAGGGAGTGGCTCATCTGCCACAATGGACCTGTCCCTGCCTTAGAGGCACTCCTGGTACCTCACCAGGATGCCCTATTCCCCTGGCAACCCTCCTTACTGGCTTGCAGGTACCCATGGGCAGGGCTTGGCTGGCCATCCTACCAAGCTTGCTCATGGACACAGCAAGATCTCATGGAGGAGCATTTCAGGTCAGATGTCACAAGAGCCAAGACCTCGGCTAATGCTGTGTGACCTCAAGAGAGTTCTGGTCTCTGGTTGTCAGTGACCAGATCTATAAAATAGAGTAATCCTTGGCCAGGTGCGGTGGCTCACATCTATAATCCTAGAACTTTGGGAGGCCAAGACGGGTGGATCATGAGGTCAGGGGATTGAGACCATCCTGGCCAACATGGTGAAACCCCGTCTCTACTAAAAATACAAAAGATTAGCTGGGCGTGGTGGCAGATGCTTGTAATCCCAGTTACTCGGGAGACTGAGGCAGGAGAATCGCTTGAACCAGAGAGTCAGAAGCTGCAGTGAGCCAAGATTGTGCCACTGCACTCCAGCCTGGGCGATAGAGCAAGACACCGTCTCAAGAAAACTAAATTAAATTAAATTAAAATAGTGTAATCCTTGCCTTGCTGCTCAGGGAGATGTTATACAAGTGGAATCACATCCTCAGAGATTTCATCTGGAACTCCTGTTGTAAAAGAACCCAACTCAAACTCGATTCAGAGAAAGGGGCACTGTTGGCTGATGTTACTGAGCAGTCTAGGTAGGGGTAAACTTCCTTTGAGATACAGCTGGTGCAAATGCAACATTAGCATCTGGTTTCTCCCCATCTCTCAGCCCTCCTTCTGCTGTACTGACTTCCTTCTCCGTCCCTAAATGATGGTTCCCAGTAGCTGGAACCTCATTTGCTCAAGTTCAAATCCAACTTTCCAGTAGCTGGGATAGACGATGGTTGGTGCAGCTTGGGTCATGTGGCCAGGAGGATGCAACTACATTGGCTGCTCAGGACTGATTCCTAATCAATACTAACCTCAAGACTGAGTCCTGGGTGCCAACCAATTCCTGTGATGAGGAAGCTTGGTCAGGCCCTTATGCTTAATTCTCAGAGCTGGGAAGAAGTAGGATGAGGACGGGGAGCCCTAGTTTCTCTCATGGGCCAAGAGTGGGAAAGGAGTGGGTCCCAGAAAGATATTTGGAGCACTATTCACAGTAAAAAGGGAAGTGGCTGCTGAGCTGCTAAAATGACAGATGCTCACTACACCTGACCTGGGTATTTTCTTTTCTTTTCTTTTGAGACAGAGTCTCACTCTGTCACCCAGGCTGGAGTGCAGTGGCGTGATCTCCACCTCCCAGGTTCCAGGTACTCTCCTGCCTCAGCCTCCTGAGTAGCTGGGACTACAGTAGCACGCCACCATGCCCGGCTAATTTTTTTTGGATTTTTAGTACAGATGGGATTTTACCACATTGGCCAGGGTAGTCTCAAACTCCTGAACTCAGGATCCACTCGCCTCAGCCTCCCAAAGTGCTGGGATTATAGGCATGAGCCACCGTGCCTGGTCCTCACCTGGGTATTTACCATCGTGTGATATAAAGCCGGTGTCACAGGTTCCCTCTGTGCTATGAAGTCTTCCGTCCTCACCCTAACAAGCTGCTGTAAGTGCCCGAGGAGCAGCTGCCACACTGCACAGTCATCTGTCTTCCTCTTCTGAACTTCTGTAGCTAGCAGGACCAAAACACCTGTCGGCAGCAGGCCATGTCGGTCATCAGTTATCTTTTTATGGATATGTTCTATCTCTTTGTCTATGTAACAGGATCCTGGAGAGCAGGGGTCATATCTTATTTATCTTTGTGTCCCCTTAGCACTCTTCCTGGTGTTTGGGGCATGGCAGATAGTCTATGAATCTGGGGAGAGATTGAATAACTGATTTACATGCTTGTGGAGCCACAAAGGTAGACGGTAGCTTGACACAACTACAAGATTACAAAGAAGGAGGAAACCAGTGCTCTTCAAACTATTTTGAAACGCTTATAAATCTGTGTGGACTAAATAATGCTGCTGGGGTCAAGATAGATTTCCTCTTTGCTCCCCAAGCCCAGCTGCCGGCATAATTCCTATTTATAAAGGCGTGGAGGCCCAAGGAATCTGTCTCAGCTGCCCAGACTCCCTGGGCAGGTCACATTCAGGCACAGCCCCTCTGTAAGGCAGTGAGGTGCAGAGGGCAGAGGATGACAATCTGAAGAAGAGTTAACAGGTATCTGTCCTCAGTGGCCCCCACCCAGACACGACGGCAGAGCCCCGTGGCCCCATGGAAGGGACTGGACGCTGGCTTTCTGCCTTGGCCTGATCCCTGTCTAATCATTCATAACCCCGACATCCCGGCACAGGGAACAGGGAGGGAGGATGGATGCAAAAAGAGAGGAAAGACACACTCTCGGATGCTGAAACAACGTTCTTCTTAGGCTAGTTTTGGTGCGGAAGCCCCGCCGCTCCGGTTTCAGAATCCCCCAGCAGGCCCTCTTGGGCCCGAGATTTGCCCCTTTGTCTCTCATACCCACAAACCTCCCTCAAGAAGGACAAGGGACTAGTCCAAAGCCGCGGTTCCCTCTCGGGTAAAAGAAGCCGACTGATAGAAGGCTGAACTGCGCGAGCCACAGACAGCATCCGGCGCATGGCGGGCAGTCGCTAAATCAGAAATTAACGAGGGAAGCACGAGAAAGCTGGCTGGTGAAGAAGAGGATGAAAAAGGAGGTCTGGAGGGTGTTGGGTGGAGGTGCTGAAGGAGGAGCCGGGTCGAAGGAAGGGAAGCAGACAGAACAGAGCTCGCGGGAATCGAGCGCAGCAAAACAGCTCCAACCTCACTTCACAGGCCGCGTCCGGCCTGCGCAGCCCCGGGGCGCGTGGAAGGCGGAGGGCGGGGTCCGGGGCCCTATCTGTGACCCCACCCCTCCCCTGGCCCCGCCCAGCCCAGCACTGAGGTCCCGCCTCTGGCTCCACCCCTGCCTCTCGCTCCGCCCCTCCTCCTAGTCTCTCCCCCAAGGCCCGGAAGCGAAAGCCGCTCCGCCTCTTCCGAGTGGGGTCACGGCCCGACTGTTGGTAGCCAGGTTTCCGAGACTGCGGGGCGGTCGGCAGGTCAGGGCAGCCCCAGGCCGGGCGCCATGTCCCGGAACCTGCGCACCGCGTTCATTTTCGGCGGCTTCATCTCCCTGATCGGCGCCGCCTTCTATCCCATCTACTTCCGGCCCCTAACGAGATTGGAGGAGTACAGTGAGTGACCTCTGACCCCGCGCGGTGACCTGACCCCCCCAACACACATCCCTCTCCTTGAGCTCCACGTGGTGCCGTGGAAAGAACTTGGATGAGGGTCAGGGAGAGCATGGGTTCGAATCCTGCCGTGTGCAGCTTTGTGACCGTGGACAAGTTGCTCAACCTCTAGGACCCTCAGCATCCTCATCTGTTAATGTTCATAACTACATCATTTGTAATAAAATGCCGAGCCTCCTGTGAGACTCAGGTGGTCATGTGTATGAAAGCAGTCCACACATAAGTCGACGCTAAGTACTAGTTCATAGTTACAGTTAAAATTCATTGAATGCCTGTTATACATCAGGTTAGGCATACTTTGGATCGTTTGATTTGCACAAGCTCACCTTGAAGTATATATGTAAAACATACCCATTTTACAAACGAAGGCACTGAGGCTCAGAGGTTTTATAACGTGCCCAAGGTCACACAGCAAGTAAGTGGCAAGACAAACATGTGCTCCCCCAGGCCTCCGTCCAGAGTCTCCTCTGAGCATGCAGGCTGGGAATGGTGACTGGGGAGGCAGATGGAACCCTGATCATTGAGAGTGGAAAGGTGCTTTTATTGCACTTCATTTCCACTCCCAAAGATGTTTTTTGAGCGGGACCTTTTCAAACCCAAACTGTTAACCTGGGATTTTTAGTTTTTTTTCCTCTCCTTTTTCCTCAAATCGTGTTTCCGATTCTGCTGGCTTCCTTCGTTTTAAGCCGGTTGCTCACATGGTAATGGTGAATCTCCTGGGAGTAATTTTCCTTCTTAATCATTCCAGTCTCATCATTATAAAAGCCAAACTCTCCTTCCTTGAGACCTATACCTCAGCAAGGATTAGCACTTTGATACATCTGAAACCATCTGTCAGAGAGAAAATATTAGGCATTAGAGGCTCATTTTGTTCACCAGGAAACCTGAATCATCTTGAAGATGGAAGAGGGCCAACCCTGCCTCTTGGGAATATTAACGAACATTGAACTCTTGGTGAATTGAAGGCAAAATCTCCGTGTAAACGATCTGCCCATTACAAATGTTACAGCAGTTGGTTTCTGGAGGCAGAGCCTTTTAAGTACACACTCAGATTTCCCTGTAGCTTCTTTTCATCAGCCAAGACTGAAATGGCCTCTGTGTATTCTGCCTTCCAGCTTATCTGCATGCACCATGCGTGCTAGTAATGTGGGCTGTGTGAAGCCCTATGGGATCTATTTTCCTCATCCTTCACTGGACGCCTGCCCCAGGCGATCATATTAAGGTTACTAGAACTTGGGACAGAGGGTCTGCTTTGCATCCCATTGGAAAAGTCAGTTCTGAAAACTAGAGCTGTGGTTCTCATCTAGGGGTGATTTTGTCCCTCAGAATATTTGGCTCAACGTGGAGACATTTTTACTTGTCACAACTTGGGATGGCAGGGAGTTGAGTGTTGCTACTGGTATCTTGTGGATAGATGCCAGGGATACTACTAAACTTTTTGCCGTGAATACAAGACAGATCCCCATGACAAAGAATTACCCAGTTTAAAATTCAAGTGGTGCCTTGGTTGAGAAACCCTGCTTGAGATGAGATGGTCAAGATATGGGCCAGTAACAGGCTTCTAGAGCTATTCCAGAATCTGGTTGTCTGAATGCCTTGAGACAGATAAATCAGGAGATGTTCATCTATAGGTGAACATTTAGTGAATGTAACTATAATGTCTGCATTTTTAACTAGTCTGTTGTGCCTTCCCACTTTTCTGGTTCCTTCTTTTCTTGAAACGGAGTCTCGCTGTCAGGCTGGAGTGCAGGGGCCCATCTTGGCGCACTGCAGTCTCTGCCTCCCAGGTTCAAGTGATTCTGCTTCAGCCTCCCGAGTAGCTGGGATTACCGGCTCCCACCCCTACACCAGCTAATTTTTATATTTTTTGGTAGAGACGGGGTTTCGCCATGTTGGCTAGGCTAGCCTCAAACTCCTGACCTCAGGTGATCTGCCTGCCTTGGCCTCCCAAAGTGCTGGGATTACAAGCGTGAGTCACTGCGCCCGGCCTCTGGTTGCTCACTGCAACCTTTGCCTCCCAGGTTCAAGCGATTCTTCTGTCTCAGCCTCCCAAGTAGCTGGGACTCCAGGCATGCACCACCAGTCCTGGCTAATTTTTATATTTTTAGTAGAGACAGGGTTTTGCCATGTTGGCCAGGCTGTTCTTGAACTCCTCACCTAATGCCATCTGCCTGCCTCAGCCTCCCAAAGTGCTAGGATTACAGGCGTGAGCCACCACACCCAGCAACTGATTCTTTAAACATGTAAATATTGCTGAACAGGTAATATTTGTGGGAAGTTTACTTATGTCTGGCTTTCTTCTAAGCACTTCCTGTATATATTAACCCATTTAGTATTGATAACAACTCTTTGTGGCAGCTGCTATATGATCATCATCCCCCATTTTATATGTGGACAAACTGAGGTGTGAAAGAGTTAAATTTCTTGCTCAAGGACTCACAGCTGATGAGTCACAGATCTGGGACTTAAATTCGTATCCTTAATCCCTAAACCAAGACAGTATACTGCTTCTCTAAGGGGGCAAGAAAAGGCAGTGAGGTATATGAGCATCTACGTAGCCTACAAGATGAATGACCTTCATGTAGGTTACTTAACCTCTCTGAGCCCTGCCTGTTTCCTTGTCTGTAGCAGTGGTGTAGTTCACTGGAGTGAATTTACAGGGTTTGGGGTGAATTAAATGAAGTAACAGGTGTGAAACCTATTATAGTCTTCTATTAGACATTTTATTAAAATGTTTACAAAATAATGAGCCACAAGGGCAGGAATATGAGATGTGTAGATTTTAGCAGGTGGATAGGCCTGGAGCTGACTGACCTGGCAGTAAACTGGGGTGAGGTTTTCATCATCGGGTCATGGGAACCCACTGTGTGGTCAGAGCTTCAACTCATTCCAACACATTCAACTAGCATTTATGTAGCATCTTGCTCTCTTTTTTTTAAAAGAAACCTGGGCCAGGCGCGGTGGCTCATGCCTATAATCTTAGCACTTTGGGAGGCTGAGGTGGGCAGATCACCTGAGGTCAGGAGTTTGAGACTAGCCTGGCCAACATGGTGAAACCCTGTCTCCACTGAAAATACCAAAAATTAGGGAAGCGTAGTGGCTGGTGCCTGTAATCCCAGCTACTCAGGAGGCTGAGACTGGAGAATTGATTGAACCCGGGAGGCTGAAGTTGCAGTGAGCCAAGATCACATCATTGCACTCCAGCCTGAGCAACAAGAATTAAACTCTATCCCCTGCCGCACCCCCCCCACCCCCCAAAAAAGAAACCTAGCAATCCTAGGTACCTGGCACTGTGCCGGGTGCTGGCTTCACCTGACCAAACAACCTGGTCGGTCACTTCCTTCCATCATGCTCTTCTCACCCTTGTCAAACTACCTGGTCAATCATTTCCTTCCATCATGCTCTTCTCACCCTTGTCAAACAGCCTGGTCAGTCACTTTCTCCCATCATGCTCTTCTCACCCTTGTCAAACAGCCTGGTCAGTCACTTTCTCCCATCATGCTCTTCTCACCCTTGTCAAACAGCCTGGTCAGTCACTTTCTCCCATCATGCTCTTCTCATCCTTGTCAAACAACCTGGTCAGTCACTTTCTCCCATCATGCTCTTCTCACCCTTGTCAAACAGCCTGGTCAGTCACTTTCTCCCATCATGCTCTTCTCACCCTTGTCAAACAACCTGGTCAGTCACTTCCTTCCATCATGCTCTTCTCACCCTTGTCAAACAACCTGGTCAGTCACTTCCTTCCATCATGCTCTTCTCACCCTCCTCAAACAACCTGGTCATCACTTTCTTCCATAATGTTCTTCTCACCCTTGCCCTGTCCATCTCCCTCCACCCATTCCTGGGACTAAGCTGCTTCCATTGTGCCCTGCCTACTACCCATTCTCTACCTAGCAGCCGCAGTGGTCTTTTCTGGTGACTTTTGGTTGCTGGTCTCTATTTTATTTGCATTTGTGGTCATAGAATATGGACTATATGATTTTGATCTCTGACACTGGTCAAGATTTGCTTTGTAGCCTGGTACAGGTCAATTTTTGTAAATATTCCCTGTGTGCTTGGAATGGTGGCTATTCTCTTGTTGGGTACAGAGTTCTGTATCTGTGTATGATAATTACAGATCAAGCTTCCTAATTCTGTTTGTATTTGGATGTCCTGCAGCCATGTTATTAGGTGCATATATTCTAAAATATTCTGGATAATTTTTTCTAATTATCATTATATAAGATTTACATTTATCTCCACTGTTCTTCTCTATCTATATTTTATCTGATTTTATTGTGCTCCAGGATTTCTTTTTTTGAGAGAGTTTTGCTGTTGATGCCCAGGCTGAAGTGCACTGGCATGATCTCAGCTAACTGCAACCTCTGTTTCCCAGGTTCAAGTGATTCTCCTCAGCCTCACAAGTAGCTGGGATTACAGATTCCCGCCACCATACCCAGCTATTTTTTTGTATTTTTTAGTAGAAATGGGGTTTCTCCATGTTGGCAAGGTTGGTCTCAAACTCCTAACCTTGGGTGATTCACCCACCTCAATCTTCCAAAGTGCTGGGATTACAGGTGTGAGCCACCACGCCCAGCCCAGATTTCTTCTTATATTTTCCTAGCTTATCTGTTTCTCTCCTTATACATGCAGCCTTTGTTTGTCCTTAGGTGAGTATTTTAGGACCAACATAAACTAGATTTTTTAAATCTGACCTGATAATCTCTTGTAACTATTGGATTGGATTTGTTTTCATTTATTATGTTGACTGATATATTTGCATTTATTTTTCTCACCTTATTTTGTGTTTTCTATTTCTATGCTTCCTTTTTTCTTCTTTTCTGCCTCAAGCCTTCTTTATTCTTCTCCTCCTTCTACTAGTTTGAAAGTTTTAAATTCTGTTTTTGTTCCTTTGTAATGAAAGTTTAGGGTTAGCCAGTATCTTTACCTTTGAACAATGCAAAGTCCTTATGATGCCTTAGCCCTCGGCCCATGCATCCGACATAGTATTTTAGTCCTGCCTGCTGCCTGTTACTCAGCAAATCAGTTAACACCGTCACTATTTTATATGGTCACCGATAGTTTATCTTCACCCACATTCGTTACTCACCGACCCTTCTTGCATCTCACTCCTTTCCAGCATCAGTTTTCTTCCTTCTTACCTACATCTGTTATTATTTCTTTGGTAAGAATCTGTAACTGGGAAACTCTGTTTTTGTTTGTTGGAAAGTCTATAGAACTCCAGGTCTTCTGCTGTGGTTTTTGAAAAGTTTGTTACACCGTTTGTTCTCCACATTTGATCATCTCACTTGCTGAATTACAGTGCTCCAATAACCCTTTGGTGTCCAGCCATGCAGAGGTATTAAAGTATAGTCACGTGCTGCATCATATTTTGGCCCACGATAGACCACGCGTATGACAGTGTTCCCATAAGATTATCATGGTGCTGAAAAATTCCTCTCACCTAGTGATGTCCTGATGATCCCCACCCTGTGTGGGCCTAGGCTAATATATATGTTGTATCTTAGTTTTTCACACAAAAGTTTAAAAAGGAAAAAATAATTTAAAAATAGATGCCTATACAATAAAGGTACAAAGAAAATATTTTTGTACAGCTGTACATGTTTGTGTTTTAAGCTAAATGTTATTACAAGAGTCAAAAAGTTTTAAAAATTAAAAAGTTTATAAAGCAAAAAAATTAGCTGAGGTTAATTTATTACTGAAGAAAGGAATTTTTAAAAATAAATGTACTGTAGCCTGCGTATAATCCCAGCATTTTGGGAGGCCGAGGTGGGAGGATCACGAGGTCAGGAGATCGAGACCATCCTGGCTAACATTGTGAAACCCCGTCCCTACTAAAAATACAAAAAATTAGCGGGCATGGTGGCACATGCCTGTAGTCCCAGCTACTTGGGAGGCAGAAGAATTGTTTGAACCCGGGAGGCAGAGGTTGCAGTGAGCCGAGATCGTGCTACTGCACGCCAACCTGGGCGACAGAGTGAGACTCTGTCTCAAAAAAAAAAAAAATAAATAAATAAATGTAGGTCAGCCTAAGTGTGCAGTGTGTACAGTAATTACTGTAGTAGTGTACAGTAATGTCCTAGGCCTTCACATTCACTCAGCACTCACTCACCCAGAGCAACGCCCAGTCCTGCAGGCTTCATCCGTGGTAAATATTCTACATGGGTGTACTATTTTGAAAACCTTTTAAACAGTGTTTTTACCGTGCCTTTTCTAGTTTCGCTATGTTTAGATGCACAAATCCTTACCATGTGTTACAGTTGTCTGCAGTATTCAGTACAGTACCATGCTGTACAGGTTTGTAGCCTTGGAACAATAGGCTATATCACATAGCCTGGGTGTGTAGTAGGCTACGATGTCAGGTTTGTGCAAGTACACTCTATGATGGTCGCACAACAATAAAATCACCTAAGGACACATTGCTCAGAATGTGCTCCCACAGTTGAGCGACACAGGACTGTAAGAGCAGTGACCATATTCACTCTTTACAAGCACCACTCTGATTGATTGTATGTGAACTAGAAGCTGGAAGGATCAAAATTGGGGACAGGAAGGCTAGGTACAGGAAGGCTCTATTTCCTATGACCTCAGGGAGAGGTGACTGTAGCCTAAACCAGAGTTGTGGCTATGGGAATGGGGAGAAATGGTTGCATTTGGGAGCCATATTTAAGAAGCATACTGGTGGGTGGGGTGGCTCACATCTGTAATCCCAGCACTTTGGGAGGCCAAGGCAGGAGGATCGCTTGAGCCCAGGAATTCAAATCAGCCTGGACAACACAGCAAGACCCTGTCTCATTTAAAAAAAGAAAAGAAGTAAACTCCAGGAGTTTGTGGTTGATTATTCACAGGGCAAAGAAGGAGAATGGCATCCAGTGTTCTGGCTCCAGCAGCTGAGATGATGGAAATGCTGGTCATTAGCTAGAAAACACAAGAAGGAATTGGTTTTAGGAATAAAAAGACAAGTTAGTTCACTTTTGGGCATTTAGGTAGCTTTTGAGGTTGAGGTAGCTCGTGTGCTCTTGGAGATTTCCCATAGACAATGGGATATACCAATCTGGGGCTGCGACGCTGGATGTGAACTGTAGCTGGAGGTGGGGCATCATCTGCATGTGACTGGGAAGCAGGTCACTGCAGTAGGTAAGGATTCCCAGGCAGCATTCAGAGATTGTCAGGGCTAAGCTGGTCCAGGACAGTGTGCTGGTGATTCCCAGGCAGCATTCAGAGATTGTCAGGGATAAGCTGGTCCAGGACAGTGTGCTGGTGATTCCCAGGCAGAATTCAGAGATTGTCAGGGATAAGCTGGTCCAGGACAGTGTGCTGGAGAACACCAGTGTCAGAAGAACTGAAGATCATGCAGTCAGAGGAAGAGAAGGGCCCTCCAAGGAGACTGAGGAGGAGTGGCTAGACAGGATTAAAACCTGGAGAGGCTGCAGCCACAAGCCTCATAAAGGCAGCTCTTCATGAAAAGGGAGTGTGGTCAGCCGGGTTAGGCTGCTTACAGACAGTAAAGGAGATAAGTGAAAATATCTTTTCTATTAACAGAAAGAGGTTAAAGTGATTGGTAATATTGTTAAACATGCTTTCAGTTGTTTGGAAGTAGGCAGAAGGCAGGTTGCAGTGGATTGAAGAGTAAATAGTGTGTTAAGTTGACTATTTAAAGATGTTTGGCTGTATGCAGAGGAGAATGGCAAAGTCATATGTTCTGTAGGTCACAGGGTCTGGGAAGAGTTTTGTTTGAGTTTTGGCTAGGCGAGATGGAGGGCCAAGAAAGTCTTGGACAGAGAAAGCTGCTAAAAAGAGAAGATGATCTAGAGTGGGAGGTAGCCTGGGATCCTGAGCTCAGATAGAGGAAAGAGCCTTGGACCAAAGGCCGGGCACCTCTTCCACTAGCTCAGGAGGAAGGATGGCGTGGATGCTGCCATAGCTAGGTTTGATGTGGGCAAGTTGTGGGTACTTCCAGGAGATGGCGTCTATTCTCTTTGTGATACAGGAAGTCAGGTCATTTATGAGTAAGAGGCACCAACTCTGGGCCAGCCTCTCTCTCCTTGGAACACTGTCTTCCCTGGGCCTCTCCGTGGAAAGTCTTCCTGGATTTGCTCTTGCTCCTGCCTTTCAGCTACTCCTGTTAGCCTTGCCTGTTAGGTCTTCCCTTCTGACCGTCCTTCATACATTTCATTCCCCAGGATTCTGAGACTACTGGGCAGAAGCCCATCATTCTTGGATGGACAGGGCAGAAGCCTAGTCCCTGAGAACTGGGTTACTGGTAAAAGCAAGACTTAGGGCCAGCAACTGGTAAGGCAGACCATGTACAGCCAAGTGTCAGATCAGTTCGGGCCCTTTAGCTGGGTCAGCATGGGTACGGGGACAGGTAGGTTCCAGGATTTCTGCTGGAACAAGCATATAGGCAGCAGAAAAGAAGGGGAAGTCTGCTTAGGTAAAACAAAGCCAAGGAGATCTTCCATGGTTGCAAAGCAGGCAGCCACTATCACCAGACTGCCTTACTGGATTTCATTTTGGCATTCAGTGTGATCTTCAGCTCTTTCGTTAACTCAGCAAGGCTTTCCTAAGTGTTATGTGGAGTACAAGGTCAGTTCTGTATGTGATAACTCAAGTACTGAAATGAGTGCTGGGTAGATGATGGCATTAGTGGATCAGTGACCCAAAACCAGAAGTCTGGGTATAGTTCTGCTGTACTTCTGGAGGGAGTCCCAGACCCTTTTTTAGCTTTTACCCTGTTGGCATAGGCTGTTTTGTCTCAAGAGGTCGCAGTTAGGGAAGAACGCAGTTAGGAAAGAGCACAGTTAGTTAGGGAAGGACACAGTTAGTTAGGGAAGGACGCAGTTAGGGAAGAGCGCAGTTAGTTAGGGAAGAGTGCAGTTAGTTAGGGAAGGACGAAGTTAGTTAGGGAAGGGTGCAGTTAATTAGTTAGGGAAGGACGCAGTTAATTAGGGAAGGACGCAGTTAGGGAAGAGCGAAGTTAGTTAGGGAAAGGCGCAGTTAGTTAGGGAAGAGCACAGTTAGTTAGGGAAGGGAGCAGTTAGTTAGGAAAGGGCGCAGTTAGGGAAGGGTGAGTTAGGGAAGGATACAGTTAGGGAAGGGCGCAGTTAGTTAGGGAAGGGTGCTG
>PVKP010034386.1:0-24269 GCA_004027715.1 Plecturocebus donacophilus
CTGCTTATTTGTTATTTTCATCCCCTATTCCTTCCTGTCTCCATTGTTAAGCACAATTATTGGCATAAAAGAGGTTTTTAATACCCATTTTTAGACTGTATTCTAGCCTGGGCAATAAAACAAGAATCCCGTTCTCTCTCCCTCTTTCTCTTCCTCTTTCTTTCTCTCTTTCATTCTTTTTTTTTTTCTTTCTTTCTTTTGCTGTTTCTTTCTCTCTCCTTTTCTAAAATCTCTTCGTCTTTCTTTCTCTTTCATTCTTTTTTTCTTCCTTTTGCTGTTTCTTTCTTTCTCCTTTTCTCTCTTTTTCTAAAATCTCTTCCTCTTTCTTTCTCTCTTTTATTCTTTTTATTCTAAAAAAAAAAAAAGACACATGCACACATATGTTTATCGTGGCACTGTTTACAATAGGAAAGACTTGGAACCAACCCAGATGCCCATCAAAAATAGACTGAATAAGGAAAATGTGGCACATATACACCATGGAATCCTATGCAGCCATAAAATGGATGAGTTCATGTCCTTTGCAGAGACATGGATGAAGCTGGAAACCATCATTCTCAGCAAACTGACCCAAGGACAGAAAACTAAACACCACGTTCTCACTTATAAATGGGTGTTGAACAATGAGAACAGATGGACACATGGAGGGGAACATCATACACTGGGGCCTGTTGGGGGTTTAGAGGGCTAGGGGAGGGACAGTAGGGGGTGGGGGGATTGGGGTGGGATAACATTAGGAGAAATATTTAATGTAGATGATGGGAGAATGGATGTAGCAAACCACCAAGACACATGTATACCTATGTAACAAACCTGCATGTTCCGCACATGTATCCCAGAACTTAAGGTATAATAATAAAAAAATTAATTAATACTTTTTTCTTTATGTGAGAAACCAAAAAACATTGTTATTACATTGCCTCAAGTTACTGTCTAGTGCTATTTCTTTTCTGTCCTTAGTATTTCTTGTAGGCAGAACTAATAGTTTCAAACTCTCTTAACCTTTGTTTATCTAGGAATGTCTTAATTTCTCCTTTAGTCTTGAAGTATAGTTTTCCCAGATATTGAATTATTGGAGGACATTTTTGTCTTCCTTTCAACATTTGAAATATGTCATCCTACTACTTCCTGTTCTTCATGGTTTCTGATGAGAAATCAAATGTTGATTTCATTGAGGATTCATTGTACATAATGAGTCACTTTTCTCTTGCTACTTTCAAGATTCCCTTTCAGTTTTTGTCTTAATGCAGTATGGCTATAATGTGGATCTTTGTTAGGTTATTCTGCATGGAGTTAGTTGAAATTTTGAGTATGTAGATTAATTTTTTTAAAAAAAAAACTGCAAAGATTTTAGCCGTCAATTATTTGAACATTCTTTATTTTTAAACAAATTTTTTATTTTTTAAATTTTGGTGAAATCCATTATACCTATGTTTCTCTTTTGTTGCTTGTGCTTTAGGTGTCATATTCAATCAATTATTGCCATTTCAAAGGTCATTATAGATTCTGTATGTTAGGCATTTGTCAGATGCATAGTTTGCAAATATCTTCTCCCATTCTGTATGTTGTCTGTTTACTCTGTTGATAGTTTATTTTGTTGTGCAGAACCTCTTAAGTTTAATTAGGTCTCATTTGTCAGTTTTTGTTTCTGTTGCAATTATTTTTCAAGTTTTGTCATGAAGTTTCTGCCTTGGCTGATGTTCAGAATGGTATTTCCTACCTTTTCTTCTAGGGTCTTCATAGTTTTTACATTTAAGTCTTTAATAAATCTTGAGTCGACTTTTGCAAATGGTGAAAGATAGGGGTCTAGTTTCAATCTTCTGCATGTGGCTAGCCAGTTAAGCCAGCAGTATTTATTGAATAGGGAGTCCACTTCCCATTGCTAGTTTTTGTCAGCTTTTTTGTAGATCAGATGTTTCTAGCTTTATTCCTAGATATTTTATTCTTTTAGTGGCTATTGTGAATAAGATTGCATTTAAGAATTGACTCTCAGCTTGGCTGTGGTTGGCATATAGAAATGCTACTGAATTTTGTAAATTCATTTTGTGTCCTGAAACTTTGCTGAAGTTGTTTATTAGCTCTAGGAGCCTTTGAGCAGAGAGTATAGGGTTTTCTAGATATAGTATTATATTGCCTGTGAAGAAAGAGAGTTTGACTTTCTCTCTTCCTATTTTGCTGCCCTTTATTTCTTTTTCTTGCCTGATTGCTCTGGCTAAGACTTGTAGTACTATGTTGAGTAGTAGTGGTGAGAGTGGGCACTCTTGTCTTGTTCCAGTTCTCAAGGATAATGCTTCCATCATCTGCCCATTCAATATGATGTGGGCTGTGGGTCTAGTCATAGAGGGCTCTTATTATTCTGAAGTATGTATCTTCCATGCTTAGTTTGTTGAGGATTTCTAACACGATGGGATATTGAATTTTATGGAAAGCTTCTTCTGCAACTATTGAAGTAATCATGTGATTTTTATTTTTAGTTCTGTTTTTGTGATGGATCACATTTATTCATTTGAGTATGTTGAACCAACTTTGCACCCCAGGAATAAAGCCTACTTCATCATGGTGGATAAGCTTCTTGATGTGCTGTTGGATTCGGTTTGCCTATATTTTGTTGAGGATTTTTGCATCTGTGTTCATCAAGGATATTGGCTTGAAATTTTCTTTTTTGTTGTGTCTTTGCCAGGTCTTGGTATCAGGATGATGCTGGACTCATGGAATGAATTATGAAGGAGTCTTTCCTGCTTAACTTTTTGGATAGTTTCAGTGGAATTGGTACCAGTTCTTCTTTATATATCTGGTAGAATTTGGCTGTGAATCTTTGTAGACCAGGACTTTTTCTGGTTGGTAAATTTTGTATTCCTGATTCAATTTCAAAACTCATTTTTGATCTGTTCAGGTATTCAGTTTCTTCCTGGTTCAATCTTAGTAGGTTCTGTGTTTCTAGAAAGCATTCATTTATTCTAGATTTTCTAGTTTGTGTACATAGAGGTGCTCATAGTAGTTTCCAGGGTTTTTTTGTTATGTAGGATACCATTGTCATTTCTGATTATTTGGATTTTCTCTCTTATTTTCTATATTGGTTTAGTGAATGGTTTATCAAAATTATTCTTTCAGAAAACAAACTTTTGGTTTCACTTTATCTGTATGGTTTTTCTCACATCCCTTTCATTCAGTTCAGCTCTTATATTGGTCATTTGTTTTCTTCTGCTATCTTAGGGGTTAATTTTCTCTTCTTGTGTTTTAAGTTCTTCTAGGTAAAGAACATGAACAAACACTTCTCAAAAGAAGAGATGCGCACAGCCAATGAGTATATCAAAAAATGCTCAATATCACCAATTAGGGAAATTCAAATCAAAACCACAATGAGATCTCATTGTCTCTGGAGGCCATAGTCCTAAATAAATCAACACGGGAACAGAAAACCAAATACTGCATATTCTCACTTATTAGTAAGAGCTAAACATTGAGTATATAGGAATGCAAAAAGGGGAACAATAGACACTGGGGCCTGTTTGAGAGTAGGGGGTAGAAGGAGGGTGACAATTGAAAAATTACTTATTGCATATTATGCTGATTACCTGATTGACAAAATTATCTGCATACCAAACCGCTGCAAATGGCTATTTACTCACGTAACAAACTTGCATATATATCCCTTGAACCTAAAATAAAAGTTAGAAAAAACTAAATAAAGTTTATGAAAATTTATTCTTAAGATTTTATACTTTTTGATCTTAAATTTTGGATTTTCTTGCAGTTTCAATTAATTTTTGTATATGGCTTAAGATAAGGGTTTGTCTTTACTGAAACCCAGTATAGTCAAAAAAAAAAATAGTTATAAATTTGTGGTCTTAAGACCTGCAGCCTCAGCATTACCTCGAAACTTGTTACAGATGCAAGTTCTTAGTCTCTATACCTGATAAATTAGACGCTTTGAGTGCGAGTTCCAGAAATCTATGCTTTAATAAACTCTCCAGATTCTTATGCATGAAAAAGCTGGCTGGATGTGGTGGCTCATGCCTGTAATTCCAGCAGTTTGGGAGGCCGAGGTGGGCGAATCACAAGGTCAGGTGTTTGCGACCAGCCTGGCCAGCATAGTGAACCCCATCTCCACTAAAAACACAAAAATTAACTGCGCATGGTGGTGCGCGTCTGTAGTCCCAGCTACTCGGGAGACTGAGGCACAAGAATAGCTTTAACCCAGGAGGTGGAGGTTGCAGTGAGCCGGGATTGCGTCACTGCACTCCAGCCTGGGCGACAGAGTGAGATTCCGTCTCAAAAAAAGAAAAGAAAAGAAACAGTTGAAAAAATCATCTAAATGCATTCTGGTTTTTTGGTTTATTCATTTTCTACAAGGAAAAGCAAAAAGCATTATTTCAATTTAGATTGTTGTTATTCTATATTCATTTCAGTACAATTCACCTTTCAAGCAATTATGACTTAAGTTTTTAAACAGAAACCGGAATGTAAATAACAGTAAATTCCACTTACAAAGAGGATTCTTGCACTACAAAGAAAAAGGTTTATTACAGAGCATGAAAAATTAGCATAGAAAATGTGAATACTGACCCCTTTCTATTCCTCAATTATTTGTATATTTAATGAAATTTAGGAAACTTTATTCATTGTCCTCAAGGAGGCAAGTGACATGACTTTCATTTTTTAATAAATTGTAGAAATTAATGATGGTATGTGTTGTTATTGTATTTCTTACAGTTTTGAGTCTTAATAGAATGGAAAGTTAGAAGACATTATGTCACTCGAATGCTAACAATTCCAAAATATTAAAAGCAAACTGTATAGGGCACATTTCTTTAATAATGTTGTATTACGTTTCTTAAAGATAATCTAGGAATTTTATCACATAGAAATCTTCATGGGAGTATTAAACACATGAAGGATTTTGAGATATCTTTTAACACAATTTCTGGTCTATTTATTTATCTTCTAGATGAAATAATGAATCTTTATAAAGTTTCTCAACAACATGACAAAGGCATCATTGCAGATGTAAAATTAACCATAGTTTTGCCTTCTACAACACTTTTTTTTTTTTACAGATTTACTTGTCAAGCTTTGGATAGGTATAGTAATTGATAGGTTAAAAGAGATTAAATGTAAACTACTTATTCAGTCAATTGTGTGTTTTTTTGTTCAAAATATAAATTTGTATTCAGTAAGTTAGCATATACTTACCCTTAGAGCCATGACAGGGTTTTATTCATCTACCTTAAAAAACTAGAAAACAGGACAATATATATTAAACAATAATCATAAACATGGAAGAACAAACAGCAAAAATAGTAATCTTTTATAGAAGAGAAAAAAGTAAGATGAGCCCTGTTATTGCCTCAGCTTGTGTATGGAGAACACTCACAATGTGGAGTGCACAGAGACCAAGGCTATGACTCCATTGAAGAGGCAGTATTCCCAGTTCAAGGAAGCAAATATGGATAAAATTCTTTCCAAAAAGCCTGAGAAATTGTAGATATACATAAATAAAGCTCCAGAAATATATACTGGGGTTTCCTTGAATCTGAGTCCTGGTTCAAATGGGTGGGAAAAAAGTACCAGAATACAGGAAATAATCACTGCAAGAGAGAAGGTGAAACAGTCTCTGGGACTCGCACCTGTATGAGAAAATTGTATTTTTTCCAGCTAGAATGCAGAAAATCTCCTAATATACTGCACTTTATATAGAGTCCTCAAGAAGGATATTAAGCTTGATAGTGGGAATAACCTAGACCTTAAACTAAGGGCTGTTTTGCATCTGCCATTACTAAATATTTTTTCGGTTTCTTTTTAAAGGCTGTTTAAATAAATTCTTAATATTTATTTTTATTTCAATAGTTTTTAGGGTACAGGTGGCTTTTGGTTAACTGGATAAGCTCTGTAGTGGTGATTTCTGAGATTTTAGTGCACCTGTCACCCGAGCAGTGTACACTGTACCCAATATGTAGTCTTTCATTCCTCAGGTCCCTCCCAACCTTCCCCCACCGAGCCCCCAAAGTCCACTATATTGTTCTTTTGCCTTTGCATTCTCATAGCTTAGCTCCCATTTATAAGCGAGAATATATGATGTTTGGTTTTCAATTCCTGAGTTAGTTCACTTAGAATAATAGCCTCCAGGTCTATTTAAGTGGCTGCAAAAGATACTATTTAATTTTTTTTTTTTTTTTGGTGACTTAGTAGTATGCCATGTTATGTACGTAAGACGTTTTCTTTGAACACTCTGGTTGATAGGCACATAGGTTGGTTCCATATCCTTGCAATTACAAATTATGCTGCTATAAACATGCCTGGGCAAATATCTTTTTCATATAATGACTCCTTTTCTTTTGGATAGATGCCCAGTAGTGGGATTGCTGGATGAAATGGCATTTCTACTTTTATTTCTTCAAAGGAATCTCTGTACTATTTTCCACAGTTGTACTAATTTACAGTCCCATCAGCAGTGTAAAAGTGTTCCAATTTCACCACAACCAAGCCAACATCTATTGTTTTTTGACTTTCTAATTATGGCCATTCTTGTAGGAGTAACATGGTATCTCATTGTGGTTTTAATATGCATTTGATGTTAAACATTTTTTCATATGTTTGTTGGCTGTTTGTATATCTTCTTTGGAGAATGGTCTGTTAACATGCTTTGCCCATTTTTGATGGGATTCTTTTTATTTTTTCTTGCTGATTTGTATGAATTGCTTGCAGATTCTTGATTTCAGTCCTTCATTATATGCATAGTTTGAGAATACTTTCTGCCAGTCTGTGGGTTTTCTGTTTACTCTGCTGGTTATTTCTTTTGTTGTGCAGAAGCTTTTTAGTTTAATCAGGTGCAATTTATTTTTGTTTCTCTTACATTTATTTCTGGGGTCATAGTCATGAATTATTTGTCTAAACCAATGTCTAGAAAAGTTTCTAATGTTATCTTCTAGAATTTGTATGGTTATGTGATATATATATATATATCACATACATCTATATGTATGCTACTTTTTCTTTATCTATTCATCTACTGATGAACACTTAAGTTGATTCTATGTCTTCGATATTGTGAATAGAGTTGCAATAAACATGATGGTGCAGGTATGTCTTAATATACTAATTTCTTTAAAAAAATTACCTATAAATGGAATTGCTGGATCAGATACTTTTAGTTAAATGAGAAATTTCCATGCTGTTTTCCATAATGTTTGTGGTACTTTACATGCCCACCAACAGTACATAAGAGTTTTATTTTCTCTGTATTCTTGCTGACAGCTGGTATTTGTTTGTCTTAGTGATTATATCCATTTTAACTGGGGTAAGACAATATCTCATTGTGGTTTTGATTTATATTTTCCTGGTAATTAGTGATGTTGAGCATTTTTTTACCTACCTGTTTGCTACTTGTATGTTTTCTTTCGAGAAATGTCTATTAATGTCATTTGTTCATTTTTAGTAGGATTATTTGGGCTTTCTTACTGTTGAGTTATTTGTATATTCTGGATATTAGTCCCTTGTCAGATGAATAGTTAGCAAATATATTCTCCCATTTATCAGGTTGTCTATTCTCTCTGTTGATTATTTTGCTGTGCAGAAGCTTTTAAGTCTAACATATTTCTACATTATACTATGTAAATAGTGTAATATGTTTAGTTTTGGGGTTTTGCCTGTGCTTTTGAAGTTTCAGCTGTGAAATCTCTGCCTAAACCAATGTCCTGGACTGTTTCTAGTATATTTTCCTCTAGTACTCTTAATGTTTAGGTCTTATATTTAAGTATTTGATTCATGTTGAGTTAATTTCTGTATATGATGAGAGATAGTGTCTATAGGTACCCAGTTTTCTCTGCATCATTAATTGAAGAGGATGTCCTTTTTCCAATATTTGTACTTTTTGTCTTTGTAGAAAATAAGCTGGCTATAAATATTTGAATTTACTTTGGGGTCCTGTATTCTGTTTCATTGGTCTACGTGTCTGTTTTTATATCAATACCTATACTGTTTGGCTGCTATAGCCTTGTAGTATATTTTGAAGTTAGGGAGTGTAGTGCCTCCATCTTTGTTCTTTTGACTCATCATCACTTTGGATATTCAGGCTCTTTGTTGGTTCTATATAAATTTTAGGGATTTTTTTTATTTCTGTGAGAAACATCATTGGTAATTTGATAGAGATTACATCATACCTATGGGTTGCTTTGGGTAGTATGGTCACGTTGACAATATTAATTCTTATGATCAATGAGCATAGGATGTCTTTCTATTTGTTTGTGTCCTCTTCAATTTCTTTCATCAGTTTCGTGGTTTTCCCTATAGAGGTTGTTTACTTCTGTGGCTAAATACAGAGGTATTTTACTTCCTTGATTAAATTTCTTCCTATGTATTTTATTTATTTTTAGTTATTGAAAATAGGATTGCCTTCATTTTTTGTTGTTCAGCTAGTTCATTATTGACATATAAAAATGCTACTGATTTTTTTAGTGTTGATTTTCTATTTTGTGGACAGATGTAATAATTCTTTGGTGGATTCTTAAGATTTTTCCAAATATAAGATCATGTCATCTGCAAAGAGGCACAATTTCATTTTTTATTTTCCAATTTGGATGCCTTTTACTTATTTCTCTTGCCTGACTGATTTGGTTAAGACTTCCAATAATGCATTAAATAGGAGTGGGAAAAGTGGATATTCTTGTCTTCTTACAGTTCTTAGCGGAAAGGATATAACTTTCCTCATTCACTATAACGTAAGCTGTGGCTTTGTCATATATGTCCTTTATTATGTTCATGTATGTTTTTTAAATATTAAGAGTTTTTATCATGATGGGACATTGAGTTTTATCAAATGTTTTTTTTCATGTGTCACATGAACCAAATTAGGGAGAAAAATGATAATATCACCATAATTGACACATTTGTGACACATAATATCATATGGTAATATTATCATTTTTCTCCCTAATTTGGTTCATGTGACACATCACATTGATTTACTTATGTTCAATCATTCATACATCCTTGAGATAAATCCCACCTCACCATGGTATGTTATCTTTTGGATGTGCTGTTGGATTCAGTTTAGTACTATTTTGATGAGGAATTTTGCATCTATTATCATGTGGAATTTTGCATCATTTATCATGAGGGATTTTGTTCTGTAGTTTTCTTTATTGTTTTGTCCCCATCTTGTTTTGGTATCAGGATGATGTAGGCCTCGTAGAATGAGTTAGGGAGAATTCCCTTCTCTTCAATGTTGTGGATTAGTTTAAGGGAAAATACTTTTACATCATTATACTTTGGTAGAACTTAGCAGTTAAGCCATCTGGTCCCAGGCACTTTTTTGGTTAGAGACTTTTTATTACCATGACAATCTCATTACTCATTATTAGACTGTTTAGGTTTTCTATTTCTTCATGATTCAATCTTGGTAGGTTATATGTGTCCACGAATTTATCCATTGCCTCTAGGTTTTCCAGTTTGTTAGCATATAGTTGTTCATAGTAGCCTCTCATGATCTTTTGTATTTCTTATGGTATCAGTTACAAGGTATCATTTCATTTCTAAATTTCTTTGACACTTCTCTCTTTTCTTCTTGATTTGTCTGGCTAGGGGTGCATCAATTTTGTCTTTTTTTTTTTTTTTTGGTTCTTTGCAATTTTGGCCTCTATTTTCTTTAATTGTCCTTTGATTTTTATTATTTCTTTCATTTTACTTTTAGTTTAATTTGTTCTTGCATTTCTAGTTTCTTTAAGTAAATCAATAGGTTGCTTATTTGAAATATTTCTACTTTTTCAATGAAAGAATTTCTTGTTATAAATCTTACCCTCAGTACTGCTTTTCCTGTATCAAAAATGTTTGGTATGTTGCCTTTGCATTTTCATTTGTTTAAAGACATTTTTAAATTTTTTCTTAATTTCTTCATTGACTCAATGGTCATTCAGGAGCATGTTGTTTAATTTCTATGTATTTGTGCAGTTTCCAGAGTTCCTCTTGCTATTTATTTTTAGTTTTATTCCATTGTTATCTGAGAAAGAAAAAATATAATTGTGATTTTTAAAAAGTATTTGTAAAGACTTGGTTTTTGGTCTAACATATGGTTCATTCTGAAGAATGTTCTATGTGGTGATGAGAACAATGTGTGTTCTGCAGCTGTCGGATAAATGTCAGGTCCATTTGTTATAAAGTGCAATATATATCAGATGTTTCTTTGCTGACTTTCTGTCTAGATGATCTGTTTAGTGCTGAGAATAGGGTGTTAAAAATCTCCAACTGTAATTGTATTGGAAACTCTCTCTCCCTTTAGATCTAATAATATTTGTTTTATATATTTGGGTGCTCCAGTGTTGGGTGCTTATATGTATAGAATTGTTATATTCTCTTGGTGAAATTATCTCTTTATTTCATGATAACCTTCTTTGTCTCTTTTTACTGGTTTTGACTTAAAGTCTGTTTTATCTCACATAACTATAGCTATTAATGCGTACATTAATTTCCATTTGTGTGGAATGTCTTTTTCCATCTCGTTCTTTTCAGTTTATATGTTTCTCATAGGTGAATCGAGTTTCTTGTGGACAGCATATAGTTTGACTATTTTATATCCTTTCAGGCAATCTATATTTTTTGAGTGGAAAAATTAATTTGTTTACATTAAATATTATTGTTGATCTATGAGGACTTATTCCTTTCATTTTGTTCATTGTCTTTTTGTTGTTTTGTGTATCACTGTTTTGTATATGCTTTCTCTTTTGTTGTCATTTTGATTTTGTAATTTTCATTAGTGTTAACATTTGAATCTTTTCTCTTTTTCCTTTGAGTGTTTGTTCTACCAGTGAGTTTTATACTTTTATGTATTTTCCTTTTTGTAGATGCCTGTCATTTTTCTTCCAGGTTTAAAACTTCCTTAAATAATTCTTGCATGGCTTGTCCAGGGGTGATGCATTTCCTCAGCTTTTGCTTGTCTGAGAAATAGTTTATGTCTCCCTATGAAGCATAACTTTGCTGGGTATAGTATCTTTGCTTGACAGTTTTTCTTTTTTCCAGAACTTTTAATATGTCATCCAATTTCCTTCTGTTCTATAAGAGTTCTACTGAGAAATCTGCTGTTGTTTTTATGAAGCTTTCATTATAAGTGACTAGATGCTTTTCTCTTGATTTTACAATTATCTCCTCGTGTTTTACTTTTGACAGTTTAAATATAATGCACCTTGGAAAAGACCTTTTTGGCTTGTGTCTATTTTAGGATCTCAAAGCTTCCTTTATCTTCTTGTCTAAATCTTTTGCTAGACATTGGAAGTTCTCATCAATTATTTCATTAAATAGATTTTCCATGCCCTTGGCCTTCTCTTCAGATTCTGAAATAGCCAAAATTAAAAAATTTCATTGCTTTATTTTGTTCCATAGGCCATGTAGACTATTTAAATTATCTTTATGCTTTATCCCTTTGCTTTTATGTTTGAATGAATTATTTCTAAAGACCTGTCTTCAAGTTCTGAAATTCTTTTTTCTGCTTGATGCAGTCTATTGTTTTTAAGTTCTCAATTACATATATGTTTTTACTTCATTCATTCAATTCTTCAGTTCTAGGATTTATGTTTCCTTCTTTTTTATGTTTTCCTTCTTTGGTGAATTTCTCATTCATGTCTTAAATTGTTTTTATTGATTTATGTATGTTGTTTATCTGTGTTTCCTTGTATTTCATGCAGCTTTTGTAATATTATTTTGAATTGTTATTTTTAATTTCATACTTTTTTACATTAGATTCTGTTGCTGGAGAATTATTGTGCTCCTTTGGAGGTGTCATTACTTTTCTTTTCTTTTCTTTTTTTTTGTTTTGTTTACCTACTGTGATATCTGTTCATCTGCTATAAAAGTTATTTCCAGTTATTTGAAATGGCTTTCATAGAGAAAGACTTTTTTTTTGAAACTGTGTCTGTCGTGTTTGTTGAGTAAGGTACTATAGCTTTGATTCTGGGTACATTCAGTAGTGTAGTATCCACATGCTTTCTTCAGATATGTAAGAGCATCAGTGATGACCACCACTTTCTTGTTGACTTAGGCTGGAGTGGTTAGTGGAGGCTGTGGTCAGGCTTTGTTCTGAATGAGCAGACCAGGGGCATCAGTCCTTGGGCCCCAATCATGGCAGCAGCAGGCTGCATGTGCCTGTTTTTTGCCCCCAGGTGGCATACATGGGCACTAGTGATAGTGGGTCTAGTCAGACCAATTATTGGACCTCCAGTCGTGGGTGGGCAAGTTGTCTGGCCCTGGGTAGCATGTGCAGCATGAAGATGGCATCAGCATGGGTGGACAACCATCAGACTACCTGGTTTCACATACTTGTGTTATTGGGGCCTACAGTGGGCCATGTGGACCAGTATCCAAGCTTCCAGGTGGAATGTGTGGGTGGATGCTTGTTGTTTTGGAGGCAACAGGTAGGGTGGGCCCATCCTCAGGCACCTTGGAGAAATGTACAGATGCCAGCAGTAGTGAATGGAGCAGGGCAATTCTCAGGCCCTGGCATGGCTTGTTTGGGCACCGTCTATGGTGCCACGCTGAATGGGCCTGTCCTCAGGACTCCTGGTCATACACACAGGAGCAGGATATAGTGACCAGGGCAGGTATATCCCCAGGCCCCAAGGTTTTGTTGCTTGAGTTAGGGCAGCAGCAGTAGTGGTAGGGAGGGAAATCTGTTTTCCGGATGCATGCACTCGTGTAGCAGCCTTGCTGCTGATGGTGGAGGTAGAGCGCTGTAAGTCGGAGTGGCCCAACCAAGTGGCTCTCAAGCTCTGGGAAACATGCTCTTCAGTCCTGGGGCAGGAGTTGTGACAGCAAGTGGAGAATATCCGTCATCTGGGATGTGCAGGTTTGTTACTGCTGCTGGTTGTGCCAAAATTGGGACAAAGTCATTGTCAGTGGCAGCAGTTTTAGTCAAGCAGCTCTCAGGCTCTAAGGCGCTCACAATTTATGTTGGCAGCAGCAGAAGGAAGAGAAAGCCTGTCCTCAGGGTGTATGCAAATATGCAATGGTTCTATCACTCTCAATGGTAGCAGTTCCAGGCAAGTGGCTTTCAGGCTCTGAGGAGTGCATGCTTTGGCTCCTTTTGTCCCTGGGGCCACTTCCCTAATACACCACACTCTCCATTCCTCAGTAGGAAACTGAGTGGGCTAGAGAACCCTGAATCACTGCTAGGTCCAACCAGTTTTGTACCACTGCAATCCTCAAGTAGATATAGGGCAATAGCAATGGAGTTCTAGCGTTGGAGAGGTATAAACAGAATACAGTCTGATGAGGCTCGGCTCTCAAAATGGTGTCATGCTTCAGTTTCTTGGGTCTCACTGGGTGTGTGGGATGCAGCATGGGTACCCTTTCTGGAACAGTACCATTGTTCCAGTGTGGACTCTGGACACATTGTACCAGTGTGGTACTCATTGTTCTAGTGTGGACTCTAGGCAGCTCCTGATACTAGTTTCAAGGCCCATGAGGGTCTAGAAGCTTTCTCATGGCTAGGATTGCAGGAGTCTATGGTAAGAATGTGGACCTCTGGGGATCTCTCACTTACCATTTCCATGCACTGGGAAACCTCTCCAGGTTTCCAGCCAATCTAGAATGGGCTGGATGTCTTGCTTCCCTCTCCTTTTGTGTCACTTCTATGCTGAATTCTAGTGTTATCTATTAGATGATCAATTCAGAGTGTGATTATATACTTGCTATTTTGGTTTTTCTTTATGGACACTGTGAGTGCTGGATGCCTCAGCCATCATGTTACCTGAGGCTTTGAGATAAAAATTTATACAATTTATTCTAACTTTCCTTACCTTAAAATTAAATGTTAAATCCTATCTACAATATATGTCATACATCACTTAATGATGGGCTACATGCTGAGGAATACATTGTACATTGTTAGGTAATTCTGTCATTTTTGTAAACATGATAGAATGTAATTACACAAACCTGGATGGTACAGCCTACCACACACCTATGCTGCATGGTATAGCCTATTGCTCCTAGGCTACAAACCTATATAGCATATTACTGTTCTGAATATTGTAGGAAATTGTATCATAATGACAATTTTTTGTATCTAAATATATCTAATATAGAAAAGGTAACACTTTGAACTATGATGTTATTATGTTAGTCCATTTTCATGCTGCTGATAATGACATATCAAAGACTGGGTAATTTATAAAGAAAAAGGAGTTTAATGGACTCACAGTTTCACATGGCTGGTGAGGCCTCACAATTATGGTGGAAGACAAAAGTCACTTCTTACATGGCAGCAGTCAAGAGAAAATGAGAGCCAAGTGAATTGGGAAACCCCTTATAAAACCATAAGATCTCATGAGACTTATTCAATACCCTGAGAACAGTATGGGGGAAAGAGCCACCATGATTCAATTATCTTCCACTGGGTCCCTCCCATAATATGTGAGAATTATGGGAGCTATAATTCAAGATGAAATTTGGGTGGGGACACAGCCAAACCATATCAGTAACCTTGGCTAGGTAACTAGGCAATGGAAAATTTTCAGGTCCTTATAATCCCATGAGACCACAACCATTTTTGCAGTCCATCATTCACTGAAATGTCATTATGAGGTACATCACCATATCAACAAAATGTGTGCATAATCTTTTTCAGTGACTTGCAATACCTTACCTTTGTATTTCATTATTATTATTTATTATAAAACTAAAGCATGGGTAAATATTTTCTGTAAAGTATTTTAACAATACATATGTATCAAAACCAAAATATGACAATCATCCTTATCACCACTCTCCAGTCTCATTCCTACTCCTATAGGAAACTACTACCAATATTTTAGGTGGGCATGTTTTTCATTTGCTTTATATGCATTTTTATATTATTTAATTTGAAATGTAGGTTGATTTCACATACTAGAAAACCTTAAATAAGTATGGTTTAAACATAATAAAAGTTTATTACTCCATCTTGTAAATTACATCTACAGATATATTGTTCAGAGCAGTTATGGCAGCTATACAGTCACAAGAAACACAGCTTTTTTTTTGCACCACTATCCAATCACTTTGTTTCTATTTTCAAGGTCACCCTATGACCTTTGATGATTGCTGGTGCCCCAGTTATTATGTGTACATTAAAGACAAAATGATTGGAGAAGAAAAAAATTAAAGAGGTTTTACTAATTATCTGTTTTCCTTTTAAAGCAGCTCCGGAATCTCCTTTCCAAAAATTCTCCTCACACATTTTTTACCATAATTAAATTTCATGACCACATTGGCATCAGGCAAAGGTGGGAAGTGTCTTTTAGCTAGAGATATTGCCACCTTTAATATTATTAGTGTTCTGTTAGTAAAGAAGAAGGAGTAAATGTATGCTAGATAGTCAAAAAGAAGTACCTTTCCATGCATATAAAGGAAAATACACGTAGATGCATTTTTCATAAAGAAAATAACACTACCCATATTGACTTGCAAGTTACATTTTCCATTTGGCAAAATGTTTTTAGAAATCTCTCCATATGGATACATAAAACTGGTTTTTTAATTCACAAATATTTATTGGACCAATACTTATGGAAATAATCAAGGCAAGCTATTGCAGTTTTCAATCCTTACTTATTACAATTGCATATATATTTAAATATATTTAAAGTATAAAACATGTTTCCCAATTACTTTTCAAAAAGACTTCATCAATTTTTACCTTAACCAATGATGAAACTCATTACTTTTAAAAGGCAAGCACTTTAAGAATAATTTCAACTTTTATTTTAGGTTCAGGAAGTACATGTGCAGGTTTGTTACCTGGGTATACTGCATGATGTTTTATGTTTTGGGTATGATTGATTCCATTACCCAGGCACTGATCGTAGTACTCAATAGTTAGGTTTTCAACCTTTGACACTTCCCTCCTCCCCTCCCTCTTCTACTAGTTCCCAGTTTCTATTGTTATCATCTTTATGTCATAACTACCCATTGTGTAGCTCTCACTTATAAGGAAGAACATGCTGTATTTGGTTTTCTGCTCCTGCATTAATTTGCTTAGGATAATGACCTCTAGCTCCATCCATGTTGCTGCAAAGGACATAACTGTCCTTTGCATGGCTGTGTAGAATTCCATGGTGTACATGTACCATACTTTTTAAATCCAATACACCATCAACAGGCCCCTTGTAGATTCTATGTCTTTGCTATTGTGAATAGTGCTGTGATGAACACATGAGTGCATGTGTCTTTCAGATAGAATAATTTATTTCCTTTTGGATATATGCGCAGTAATGCAATGGCTGGTTGGATAGTCGTTCTAAGTTCTTTCAGAAATCACCAAGCTACTTTCCAAAGGGACTGACCTAATTTACATCCCCACCAACAAATATGTGTGTTCCCTTTTCTCTACACCTCACCAGCATCTGTTGTAAGGCAACCATTTTCATTAAAAAAAGTAAAATAAACAAATTGTCAAATTTCAAATAGAACAAAAGAATTTAATCACTAAGTTAAATCTCCATCTCTTCCAAGATACCTAGGTCTCAAAGCCTCTTCCCCAGAGTCAAACACAGTTACTAGTCTCTCTTGTATCAGTCCAGAGCTTTTTATGCCTTAAAAACATATGTTGGTAGAGTTATACTCTATTCTTTAATTCAAATAAAGACATACAAATCTGGTTTTTGCTTTGTTTTTCTTCTCCTTGACTTTGTCATTTACCTGAGTATATTAAAATAATTCATCACCATATTTATTTTCATCACTCTTTATATTTTTCCATCTGTAAAATGTACCAGTCTATGGATGAAATTAAAATTAATAGTTACTTCTGATGTTTAGATTGTTTTCCTGTGTTTACAAACTTTGCTGCAATGAACATTCTGTATCTTTGTACATACATTTGTATATATTTGTATATGTATATTTATGTACATGTGCAAGTTTTGTAGATGTAGAATTGCTGAGATGAAGGATATATTCATTTTACCTTTTCATAGAGATTACAAAATTGCTCTGTATATAGGTGGTGCAATTTAAGGTCCTGTTAACTTTGTTTAAAAGGGCCTGTTCCCTCACTCTCTCATCAACACACTGATCTTACTCAAATCTTGTTTTGCTTTTTGCTAAGAACATAGGTAGAAAATTATATCTTGCTAGCATTTTAATATGCACTATGAGCCACATTGGGCATAATTGTTTGGCATTAAATACCTTTTTTTTTTACTTTCTCTACAACATACCTGTTTCTACAGTATTTCATTGTGGTTTTGATTTGCATTTTTTTAATGATCAGTGATGTTGAGCTTTTCTTCATATGTTTGTTGTCTGCTTTGTGAAGTGTCCGTTCATGTCCTTTGCCCACTTTTTTCACGTGTTTGTTTCTTTCTTTCTTGCAAATTTGTTTAAGTTCCTTGTAGATTCTGGGTATTAGACCTTTGTCAGATGGATAGATTGCAAAATTTTTCTCCCATTCTGTAGGATGTCTGTTCACACAAATGATAGTTTATTTTGCTATGTAGAAGTTCTTTAGTTTAATTATATCCCATTTGTCAATGTTTGCTTTTGATGCAACTGTTGTCAATGTTTCATCATGAAATCTCTGCCCATGTCTTTATCCTGAATGGTATTGCCTAGATTTTCTTCTAGGGTTTTTATAGTTTTGGGTTTCACATTTTAAGTCTTTAATTCATCTTGAGTTAATTTTTTTATATGGTGTAAGGAAGAGTCCCAGTTTCAGTTTTCTACATATGGGTAGTTTTCCCGGCACCACTTATTAAATAGGGAATTCTTTCCCCATTGCTAGTTCTTCATAGGTTTGTGGAAGATAAGATGTTGTAGATTTGTGATCTTATTTCAGAGATCTCTATTCTGTTCCAGAGGTGTGACTATTTTTACCATGAGAAAATATGGATTGATATTGTCAGATCTTCCTGTTTTTCTGGAAAATTCAGAAATCAAGATTTTTACATAATACTTATTGATTTTGTAATGTCTTAATTTTGCCAAAAGACTGCATTAACTAAACAAATATATTCATAGTCAAGATATAGCCCATAGGCCTTAACTTTCTAGCTTCTAAACTATCCTTAGCTTTTATACCTTCTTAATTGAGAATTAGATACTTCAATGTTTATGATGATTAATAGTAATAATTCATTGCCAAAGCAGAACACTATTTATCATTGTATTAATCACTTTACATACTTTCTCATATTTAGTCATTCTAAAATAATCTGTGAGGCAGGTATTATTATTATCCACATTTTACAAATGAGTGAGCTGAAGATTAGAGAGTTAGAACAACTTGTTTATAAGGGTAGAATTAGTATTTACACCCATGGCTGTCTGAAATCAAGTGATTACTCTTATCCACTTACTGTGAATGAAGTTTTACACTGACAGCCATGGGTGTAAATACTAATAACTAGAATGCAGAGATAAAGTTACCCCTTTTTTAGACATAATTTTTACAATTTTGGTATCCTTTATCTTCTTCGATTATGTTGCAATTTTAAAAATAATTAATGTAAATATTCTAACATCATGTCTGAATCATAGTAACTGCTCCATTAATATTACATATTATGTGTCTTTTTTTGCAATATATACATAATTTTTGTTATATTTGACTTTTTGAAATGATAGTTTCATAATTTTATCTATAGGAAAACAGATTGTGTTAATTAAACATAAAATAAATCATCTAAGAACCAAATAAATAAATCATCTGAGAAACAAATAAATGTTTACTCTTTTATTTATACATAAAATTTGTAATAATTAGTGAAAAACAATTCTGGGACTCTAAATATTGTCAAATGCTAATGCTACCAAAAAATGAGGATTACAAATTTTAACACTAAATTTTTATTTTGTTCTTTTCCTCTGTTATCTAAATTTAGCAAGTTCCTTGAAAAACTGGTTGCAGAATTTATTAGGAGTAACAGAAAGATAAAGAAAGATCCAATTGTGGATTGAATCCAAAGCTTTCTCATCTACAGACAACAATTTTCATCGTTTTGTGTTGTTAAGATTTATTTTCTGACAAAAGACTTATGCTTTGCCCTATCTGACTCAAAAATATTCCAGAGCCATGTCTTTACTATGATTGACTTTGGTAAGAAGAAAAGCATCTTTCTTTATGCTCCCACTAACAGTGGAATTTTTGCAATCTGCTTTAGGTTACCTGAACTCTTGACTGGCTTTTCCGTGTTCCCAAAAATCCACATTGCTTAAGTGAAGATTTATGTTTACCTGAGCTCTCAGAGATTTAAACTTTTCATTGCTTTATCATTTTTTTCTGAAATATATTGCCATCAAAATGCCTTATGTTTAATATACTGTAACCATATACTTATGTAATTATTTTGCAACAAGATACAAAAGCTATTTTTATATTTAGAAAGAAACATCGAATTCTAAATGTTAATAGTAAATTTCTTTGAAAATTGATTATATACAATTCTGTGTATTCAAAATTCAAACAATAGTGTCTTGTTCATGGTAAAATATAGTCTATCACAAATAATACATAAAACAATATATCATAAATCAGCAATGTGCCAGGATTTTTTCTTTATTTTCTTTACTCTTTTTTTTAGCCTTCTTTTAATAAGTGGTAATGAAAATATGCTAAATTCATGGCAAGTAATGGAAAGCTGTCATAGATTTGGTACAATTTTTAGGACTTCAGATAACCATTACCATTTTATTCAAGAACGTTAAATTTGTAATACCGTAATACTTAAGGATACTTGAAGAAAAATAACTCATATGGAATGTGGTTATAATTATAATTCCAGTTCATGATTATTAATCTTTTGACCCACTCACTAAATGCCCATTTTATGTTAAGCAAACTAAAGCTAATGTGGCACAGGTTTGCTTCCAAAAAAGTTGTTGTCTGGTATTGAAGGACAGACATATAAAATCATAATCTCAATGAAATTAATAGGTACAATTGTAGAAGAAAGAAAAGAGGACAGCGTTGGGGACTAGGTGGGGCAAAGATCAGAACAGGCTCCAAAGAGACTAAATTTAAGAAGAGTCTTGATAGTTCAAAGTTTTCTCATTGCATTCAAGGGAGTCATCAGGAGTAAATGCAAAGGAGTGAGGAAGGGAGGGTGGCTTGCTCAAAAACTGTGTCCTAAATGACTAGAACTTAAATGCAATGAAAAGAAGGGCAGATCCTGGTGGACACCAAACATGATATAAAGAAGTTTGATATTTATGTTATGAGAAATGTATTGTAAGCACAGTACAGGTTTATGTTCTAGAGCAAAAAAAAAAAATTCTATGTAAACTTTAAGTGAAGACAATTAGCTTTGTTATCTGAGAAAAATTAGTTGATATTTTTATTCTCAGTTTTCTCAGGAGTAAAATAAAAATTATAATAAGAAAAGCTAACTCTTATGGACTATTTACTATATGCCAGATACTATGGGTCTCCTCATTGATAAAATCTATATCATTGATTGAATGTGTTAACAACAAATATGCAAATATAAAGATAGCACACTGAACAGAACCAAGTAGAAACCCAATAATGATTAGTCTCCAACACCCTAGAATTGCATTCCCAATCTCTCCATGATACAATAGATGCAGTTTTATATTATTTCAAACCTTTTCTTGAATCTAATTGAATAAAGTTTGCAACTAGCACACCTAATTTAATAAAAGATGCAGCTAAAGATTTGAATGTTTCCCAGAGGAAAAAAACCCCTAATATACTGAGCCAAATGTATAATAATAAGAAGCGCAGAAAAGTTAGGACTTGAAAATAATTATGAGTCAAGTGTCACATCTTTGGAAATAGCCACTAGCCTGGAGTCAATCAAAGTTTCACTGCATTAGTAGTAAAGAATGCTGATTCTATTCATTTCATTGCCTGTCTACTTCTCAGTATAGTTAGGGAGTAGCTGATCATTTTTTGCCACTTTGCCAATGGGGTTCTAATACCTACAACTTGGTGTTGAATACAGCTCCCGAGTTTCTGAAAACACATAATTCAACATTTTAGTAAAATAATCACTGACACATTAGATTTCACTCTCTACCATTGCCTCCTAAGGATGATAAAAATAGGTTTCATCAGGAGAGATTTCCTGCTTCTCTAAAAAAAAGAAGCAATTAAGAGAAGCTAAAATCACTTGATCTTCTTCAAAAATGAGTACTTATGTGGGGTAGTGGAGAGACACATTGAATTGATTATAAAGAAAGTAGGTGAAAATTAAATACCTGCAAAAATGAATTATGTGAAAAATGTGTTACTTTAGTATAATAAGTGTGAAAATGTTTTACTTACATATTCAACTCATATAGCTAACAATTTGCCTTCTATGCCCCCTTGAATCTGAAAAAAAACAGAATGAATGTATTTTGTGTTTCCTAATCCAGCACTCTATTTATACTAGCCAATTAACATATAACAACTTATTTTTATTTTGAAAATAATGTTTTATTTTGAGAAATTTAAAATAAATATCTGGAGCCAATGTGTCTCCATCTTTCTGTTTATTACTACTACTCAGCTAGTGGAAGATTGATTTTCTATTAATTTTGTCATTTTTTAGGATATTAGGTTTTTACCTAAGTAAGTAATACTAGGGTGTGAGTTACAGTGAGGAATGGTAAAAATAAAAAAAAATACCCCAAATTTATTAAGTGCAAGCCTAGTTCTCAAAAGATACGTTTATAAGATTTATAGATACTGTCAGTAACAACAAAAGAATAAATGGATGTTTGTGTGTGTGTGAGCGCATGAGTGTGTGCACTTTAGCTAAAGTCTATACTTTATTGAGATTTCCTTTTGTGTTGTCCTGATGTATTTTTTTTTCTGATCCCAATGTTCTGCTATCATCTGAATGTTTGTGTCCCTTTTAAATTAATATGTCAAAACCTAATCATCAATGTGATGGTATTAGGGGGTATGGTTTTTGGGAGATGACTGAGCCATGAGAACAGAGCCATCATGAATGTGATTAAAAATAGGCCCAAGGAAGCTCATTTGCCCCTTCCATGATGTAAGAATTCAGTAAGAATGCCCCATCTATGAATTAGGAAGAAGGCCCTCACCAGGCACTAAATCTGCAGAAACATTGATCTTGGACTTTCCAGCATCCACAGCTGTGAAAAATAAATTTCTGCAGTATCTAAGCTACCCAGTCTATAAATATTTTGTTATAGCAGTCTGAAGAGACCAAGGCATATCCCACCAAGGATACTACCTGACAGTGTCATGTATTTTAGGCTTTTCTTTGCTGTGATGGCTTCTTAGAACTTCATTTTGATGACTTACACATTTTTGAAGAGTGCTTTGTAGACTGACTCACACTGAGATTTGTCTGATATTTTTCTTATGTTTAGAGTACATGAGTTTTGGGAGAAGCACAGCAGAGATAAAGTGCCATTTTCATGACATCACATGGTACATGCTATCAACATGACTTCTCACTATTAATGTTAACTTTGATCACCTACCTGTCTAAGAGTTTTTGTGACGAGTCTCCACTGTAAATCTATGCTTTCTTTTCCTTTTCCACGCTATACTTTTTGAAATAAAGTCATTGTCCACAGTGAACATATGAGAAATTGGAAGTTATGCTCTGCCTCCTTTAAGGTAGAATATCTATACCAGTTATTTGCAATCTGTGCAGGAGAATCAGTTATTTTCTATTTATTTGTTGATGGAACTATATATATGTGCTATGAACTTATGGATATTTATTTTATGCTTTTAATTGTCCTCCAACACTACTCTGTTTATTTTGTTGCTCAGATTGTTCTAGCTTTAGTTCTTGGGGGCTTTTTAAATTGGTTCCTATTTCCCTTTGTCATACTCTCATTTTTGTGATTCTTAAGTATCTCCTTAAGTTCTAGCAATGCAAGATGCTCCAGGCCCATCTTGTATACTCCCTGCCCCAGCATGATAGGCAGCCATTTCTCCAGGGAGCCCTGGTTACTTTTTAACTAAAGGATGTTATTAGACATCAGCCCAAGGCACTGCATAGGCTTGTTGTTCCTGGGTGTCATTGCTTCTGTGCCTTCTCAGTGAAAAGAGCAATGAAATATATGTGTGTATACTAACTCATGTATATACACATATCAAAAAATATTTATATATGTATACATCTGTGACACATCAGGCTAAACCATGAGTTCATACTGATATCTCCAACTCTAATTCATTGTCACATGTGTTATTTTAGTCTTCTCCATTTGATTATCTATAACTTGTCTCTTTAATGATTAGAAATTTGGGTCCCATTATTTGCTATACATTTACTTCATTTTTCAATTCCAATATGCATGTATTATGGTTTCAGAATTATTAACCCATATGCCACAAGAAGAACTTACAGACAGACTTGCTGTCACTTTTTGACAATTATAAATAAAGCTGCTATAAACAGCTGTACAGTTTTGTGTGGGCATAAGTGTAAAAATTAGTTGGTTGCATAAATAAGACTGTTACTGTCACATTATAAGGTAAGATAATGCTTAACTTTGCAAGAAATTGCCATTGTTTTCCAAAGTGTATGTACTGTTTTGCATTTTCAGCAGCAATGAATGAGCATTTCTCTTGTTCCACGTGATTACCAGGAATGAGTGTTATAAGTTTTTTTTTTTAATTTTAGCCATTCTAATAGGTATGTAGTGGTATCCTTTGTTGTTTTAATTTGCATTTCCCTAATATCAAAAATGCTAAGCCATTTTTATAAATAGTTTCTTTCCATCTGCACATCTTTCATGAAGTGTCTGTTAGAATCTTTTGCTCATTTTCAATTGGTTTGTTTTCAAATTGGCCAATTTAAGGATTTTTAAAATACATTGCTGATGCAAGTCCTTTGTCAGATATGTAATTTGTAGATATTTTTCCTTGGTTTGCATCTTAACTACCCATTCTCTTAAAATTGTATTTCACAGAGAAAACATTTTAATTTTAATAAAATTCAATTTATAATATTTTATATCATGAACTGTGCTTTTGATGTGTCAAAATATGTTGGTTACCAAACCCAAAGTAAGTTAGCTTTTTTCTCCTATTTTTTCTTTTACCATTTCATAATGTTTCCTCTTACAATAATCCATTTAAAGTTAATTGTTGGTTTAAAGTATAAGGTTTGTGTCTGGGTAATTTTTTGCATATGAATGTCCAATTATTTCAGCACCATTTATTAAAAACCCTATTCTTTCTCCACTGAATTGTCTTAACTCTTTGGCAAGATCAGTTGGCTGTAGTTTTGTATGTCTATTTCTCAGCTTCCTATTCTGTTCTGTTGATCTATTAATCTATTCTTTCACTTATACCACACTGTCTTTTT
>PVKP010034387.1:0-24268 GCA_004027715.1 Plecturocebus donacophilus
CTCCCTCCTTCCCTCCTTCCTTGCTTCCTTCCTCCCCTTCCTCCCCTTTTTCTCTCTTTCTCTCTGTCTTTCTCTCTCTCTCTCTCTCTTTTGACAGAGTCTTGCTGTCATCAGGCTGGAGTGTAGTGGCACAATTTTGGCTTGCTGCAACCTCCACCTCCCTGTTTCAAGTGATTCTCCTGCCTCAGCCTTCCGAGTAGCTGGGACTACAGGCACATATTACCACTCCTGGCTTATTTTTTTTGTATTTTAGTAGAGACGGGGTTTTCCTGTGTTGACCAGGATGGTCTCAAACTCCTGACCTCATGATCCGCCCACCTCGATCTCCCAAAGTGCTGGGATTACACCATGCCCAGCTGATACTGTCAGGTTTCTTAAACCACTGCTGTCAAACACAACTATCATTATTAATTTATGCTGGAAGTTGCAAAGTTTTTAGGGTAAAAAATCAGACCCTGACGATGACCTTAAGCAGCAGGATATAAATAACTCCCACAAGCTTAGCATTCCACAAGCTTAGCATTCCAATAATGGAACACTAGGCATAAACTGGTTAAGGCATGTGCTCCTATTTGAATCCTTTTCCTGCCTACATTCAACTTCCCTTGCTATCTGTCACACAGCGCTGCCTATCCAGATCACCTTTGCTGCCTTTTAATATGACGTAAAGCGTATCTCCATGTCTTTCCTTCTTCCTAGACTATTCCTCTTTCCTTTCTTTTCTACTCCAGCAGTTTTATTCCTAATGATTCATTGCCTGCTCAAGGCACAGCTCTATTCTTTATTCATGAGACGCTTATTTTGACAAGCAATATGGTAGGCCATGGGGAAATTATTGATGAAAGATTCCAGCATGGTTTCTTTCCTGGTGCATTGGCTGCCCTAGAGTAAAATGGTCATCTATTCTCTGAAAGCCTTTAGCATTTAAAATTGAATTACATTTCATATGAATGTCTGTATTGCTTTACATTCTAGGTGTTTGACACAGATCCATTTTATCTTCCAACTAAGATGCAAAGCTCATGGAGGGAAGAAGCCCAGGAAAGCAATTAGGCATCACTAGTGATCACTGTTGTCAAGATAATAGAAGCTAGCGTTTATTGACCATTTATTCACTGCAAGATACTGTTCTAAGTTCATAACTCATTTTATCCACATAGTGAACCAAACTAAGCATTTTTAAAAATCCCTGTTTTAAAGATTATGAAGCTGATCCATAGGAATTACTTCTTCTCTAGTGTGACAGGTTTTCGGATTTGTGCATCTGTGTTTGGAGGTTTACCAAGCCATCCCAACAAACCATTCACCTAATTGCCAGTTTCTTTTTTATTTTTTTGAGATGGAGTCTTGCTCTGTCACCCAGGCAAGAGTGCAGTAGCACGATCTTAGCTCACTGCAACTTCTCTCTCTCGGCAGAGGTTGTGATTCTCCTGCCTCAGCCTTCCAATAGCTGGGATTATAGGCACCTGCCACTACACCTGGCTCATTTTTGTATTTATTTATTTATTTTAGTAGAGACAGGGTTTCACCATCTTGACCAGACTGGTCTTGAATCCTGACCTCATGATCCACCCGCTTCGACCTCCCAAAGTGCTGGGATTACAGGTGTGAGCCACCGCTCCTGGCCTCTAATTACCATTTTCTAAACGTACTTAGGACGCTCAGGGGATGTTGTGCAGATAAGTGCTGTCAGATGCCACTACCATTGCAGTAGTTGAAGTCAACTGCAACTTCTGCAAAGTTTGCAGAAATTCAAGGGTATGATGTATAGGAGTTTAGTTCCTCTCTTTATCTCTTTGTAGAACTGGGACACAGACAGGCAGGTGAGGGGCTCTCAGCAGAAGAGTCGGCAGGAAAGGCTACATGGCTGAATTCTCTCTTCCCTTCAACTGCCAACTTGGAATGACTTTCAGCCATAGACTGAGACTTCAGTGAAATACAACGTATTTGGTAATTTCATGTACACTGAAGCTACCAGAGAATATGATTAGAAATGTAGTGAAACCTCAATTACCTGTTTACCTCCCTCCTATCCCATTTTTCCTTGCTCTCTCCTTTTTATTAATTTATTTTAATATTTTATTTATTTATTTTTGAGACAGGATCTTGTTCTGACACCCGCTGGAGTGCAGTGGCACAGTCATAGCTCACTGCACCCTCAGCCTCCTTGCAATCCTCCCACCTCAGCTTCCCAAAGTGTTGGGATTGTAGTCATGAGCCACTATGTCTGGCCTTCTGAGTTTTTTCAGTTGAAGATAATTTTTAATTATAAATGTAATGCATGCTAATTTAAAAATAAACCAAAAACTTCAAAAAGTGTGTGCATGATTCACCTATACTATTTTTTTTTCTAGAGATGGAGTTTCACTCTGTCGCTCAGGCTGGAGTGCAGTGGCACAATCTCGGTTCATTGCAACCTCTGTCTCCTGGGTTCAAGTGATTCTTCTGCCTCAGACTCCCAAGTAGCTGAGTTTACAACCATGCGCCAGCACGCCCAGCTAATTTTTGTATTTTTAATACAGACGGGGTTGACCAGGCTGGTCTCGAACTCCTGATATTAGGTGATCCGCCCACTTTGGCCTCCCAAAGTGCTGGGATTACAGGCATGAGCCACTGCACCCGGCCCACCTGTACTTTCTTCTAGACTCTTTCTTTGTGTACTTATGCATATTACTTAATAGAGAAATGGGATCTTTACCTACAGATACTTTTCTTTAACTTGAGTTTTACAAACATAGTACATTGAGGACAAGTTTCTGTGCAAAAATATACAGACCAACCTTCCTTTTTAAGTGTTGTGTAGTGTTCTATGATATGGTTGTATGAAAATTTATTTAACTGGGCCCCTCCTAAATAATGGATTTTAACGTTATTTTAAGTTTTTGCTATTATGAATGAATTTCAGTACTTATAGTACTTATATAAATGTGAAAATGCCTGTCCTTCGGATAACTTTTTAGAAATAGAATTGTCTAACCAAAATATGTGTACATTTTAAGTCAACATGTGTCACCAAATTACTGTTCCAAACTGTTGCACCAGCTTGGCAACCCCACCGACAGAGTTGGAAAGGCCTCTGTTTTGATACTCTGGGTATTTTCAAACTTTTCAGCTTCTCTAATCTGATATGTGAAAAGAACATATATCATTGTTTAATACATACTTCCTTTTTTAAGGGGGAAGCAAATTGTAAGAGAAGCTCATCTCTTGAATCTATCTTTAAAAAATACACAGACTGGGAGCAATGGCTCACGCCTGTAATCCTAGCACTTTGGGAGGCTGAAGCAGGCAGATCACCTGAGGTCGGAAGTTTGAGACCAGCCTGACCAACGTGGAGAAACCGTCTCTACTAAAAATACAAAATCAGCCACTGTGGTGGTGCATGCCTGTAATCCCAGCTACTGGGGAAGCTGAGGCAGGAGAATCGCTTGAACCCGGGAGGTGGAGGTTGCAGCGAGGTGAGATCGTGCCACTGCACTCTAGCCTGGGCAACAGGAGTGAAACTCAGTCTCAAAATATATATATACATATATATACATATATATGTGCGTGTGTGTGTGTGTGTCTGTGTATATATATATATGTGTGTGTACTTATGTATGTGTGTATATATACACACACACATACACACATACACACAGACACACACACACACACACACACACACACAGAATGTTCAGTGCTAGTATAGTTTCAACTCATTTTATACCTTGGTATTAATAGCAGTTAAGTTAGAAAAAAATTGGCCATATCTGGAAAACCATATCACACAGAGAAGACATGAATGAATGAAAAAATAATGTTGGTCTTTGGAGTATGGGAGACAACTTATCACACAAAAAAAGTTCATGTCCAGTGGCAAAATGTTACTAAGTAGGAAAAGGAGGTTTAAAAAAATGTAGGCAAATTGAAAATTCAGTTATTCTAAAATACCACTTTCTGTGTATTTCAGTTCATTAAAGATTGGTTATGTAAGGCTTATCTTGTGGATTCTAGATATGTGGTGTATCCCTTGGAATAAGGTGAGGCACAGTGCCTCATTTCTGTGGAAATACATGGCTCTGTGTTAACTGAAAGCCTCAATGGTTTTGAATCGTTTCCTTCCCACAGTAAGGAGGTCTTTTTGGTTTGACTCTTCTGGAAAATATGTGTGAGGTATTTACTGCATGAATGCAGGGTGTTTTTTCAATCTGCTTAAACTTCAGTTTATTCATCTGTTTAAAAAAATATAAGGAAGGAAAAGCAAGGACATTTGAGTACCTACCATATACTATGTAATGTGCAAGGGTACTATTTTCCCCCACATTTACTCTTCTAGTTTACAGATAAAGAAACCAATTCAGAGTTAAATAACTTGCCCAGGACCTACAGTATTAATTCCTGGATCATAGCATCGTTAGGAGGAAATAAAAACAACCTCTGTGAAAATATATAATGTATTGCCTAGCACATTAGTATCTGGCCCCTGATTTTTGTTTATTTGTTTGTTAGTGTGAAAATGGATGAAGGCCCATATTAGGATTTTGTAATCTTAACCTGAATATTCTAAAGCTTGACAATGGCCTGTATAATGCAAAATTGACAACTGGCTACTGATTTTATATACATAAAAGGTAAGTCAGTACAAAGCAAAAGTAAATAGCTAGTAGTTTAAAAAAATCCAAGGAGTCTTTCAGAGAACAGAAAGTATGTAGTCAGAATATAGTGGTGGCTGTGGCCTCAGACTAGAGATTGAGAATGAACATGAGTGTTCTATGAACTTTCCACTTTGTGATTTTGGATAAATTATTGAGGAAATAAAGGCCAAGACGTTCAGATGTCTGATTTACACAACTGGAAGTTCCCAGTGAATTTAGCGTATTTTCAGATGTTGAAACTGAAGTCAAGGTTCAGAGCCAGGCCTTCTGCCTCATTGACTGACATTCTTCCACCCTCCAGGCGCATTGTGTCTGTAGAAGTTACTGGTGTTCTTAGGAGGACAGTCTGACGGTTGTTTCCAAGTGACTCCTCTGTGCTGAGGGTGATTAATGCATGGACTACTCTGGAGCACAGAGACCTTTTCTGCAAATGGAAAAAAAAATATAGCTTAACATCTGCTTTCTCTAGGTAGTGTGCTAATTAAAGATTGTTTTAATATGGAATGGTATCTAGCCTTTGAAAAACTTTATGGTTTATGATATTGATAACCTTCAGAAAAGGAGGATGATTCAAATTATAGCAATTAATATGAAAAAAACCCACTCAATATGAAGCCTCTTTACTTCTGAAAACTTGCTTTTGAGAAAATGTTAAAAAAAATTTCCAGGTTTTACAGGATATATCCTTGGGGAAATATTATGAGATAAGGAGTAGTTGCAGTCTTGATGGAATGTAAATTATAATTAGATTCTGATTTGGCTATGAAGTCATTGAATATAATTATTTCAAAATAGTTTTGAATAAAATGAGATTTCTAATAACCAGCTTAGTCATTGTCCAACCTTTTCTACTTTTTCAGAGTTCAGTTCTCTTAAATCTAATAGATTCTCTTTTGTAATGTAGCCAAAGAGGGAGTTAAAGGGTTAGATCTGTTCTTAACTGATAGTCCCTTGTTCCTATCATTCCATGTACAGAAACAATATCTTCTTGAGGAAACTTTAAAGCATCACTTTTTCCCAACTTTTGGGTCATTAATATGAACTATTTTGCATGCTGGCTCTATAGGTTATATCCTGTAGAAGAAAATGTTGGTGATGAGTTAGCTTTATTCTCTCACTTACACAGTGTTAATATTTTTTTGAATTTCAAAAATTTAGATAGTTGTTAATATTGCTAACACTACTTTTATTTGAAATTTTAAAGATTTATATAGATATTTAGTAGGTATATATATTACTGGTTTTAATTAACAAGACATTATTTCACTATAATTTATTCAAACTGTGGTTTACTGAGAAAGACATTATTTAAAATATAATATTTCTGCCTTTAAGCAGTATTAAAATCTGAGGTTTGATGAATGGTATAAATTTTATCTTTTGCTTTTAGTTTTAAAAAATTGTACAATATCCTGTTTCTATGCTTGAAGATGAAAAAGAAACACTTTTAAAAAGATGAAAAAATTATACAACAGTTTATTATGAAACAAGATAAAAGATTTTTACAACAAATACCTATAGAGTTATCTCTTGATATCTTCAGGATATTGGTTCCAGGCCTCTTCCTACTCCCAAAGATACCCAAATTCATGGATGCTCAAGACCCTTATATAGAGTGCTATAGTATTAGCCTGTAACTTATGTACATCCTCCCATATACTTTAAATCATCTCTGGATAACTTATAATACCTAATGCAATGTAAATCCATGTAAATGACTTTTCTACCGTATTTTTTGTGTATGCTTGTGTTTTTAAAAATATATTTTCTATCCATGGTTGGTGGAATCTACGGATGTGAAACCTGAGGGTGGGGTTGACTGTATACCCACTATGTCTTAGATTCTGCCTAAGTTCATTTGTGTTGATATAACAAAATACGTGAGACTGGGTAATTTATAAACAACAGAAATCCACTTCTCATAGTTCTGAAGGCTGGAAATCCCAAGATCACGGTGCTGGCCAGATTGGTGTCTGGTGAGGGCTGCTCTCTGCTTCCAAGATGGTGCCTTGTTGTTGTTTCCTCTGGAGGGGAGAAATTCTGTGTCCTCACATGACAGAAGAGATGGAAGGGCAAGAGAGCACTCCCTTTAACCTTAGCACTTTTATAAGGGTGCTAATTCCATTCATGAGAGTAGGGGCTTTGTGACTTAATCACCTCCCATAGGGGTTCAGTTTTAACATAAATTTTGAAGGGGACACCATTATTCAAATAATAGCGATTCTAACATTAACTTTCTGCTTGTTTTGTCACATATCTCTCAGTCTATTTAGCCTGCTGTCCTTTACATCATGTAGTTTAATATTCATTCTGTGTTCTGAAATAGAATGTGAGTACCCAATGTGCTTGCTTAGGTTGGGTTGAATGATTATATTTTACTCAGATGACTAGCATAGCCATATCTCCTGGTTGAAGGGGTTTCCTTGAACCCTTACTAACGTGGGTTTTGTTTTTTTTCTGTGTTGCTGAGACTTTAAGTGCACTTTTAGAGATTGAGAAGCACTAACAGTTCAAGCAGACACTCTAACAGTAGGAGGAAGAATGATGTGACAAATGAATTCAGTGGAATCTGGCTCTGCTGAATTCGTGGTATGCTTATTCTCACTGCCTGTGCTGGGTCTGTGTGCCATGGCTTTGGTGTCAGCTGAGGGCTTACAGTTCTGAAGGCTAATGTTTCTTTGGAGGAAGTAGAAGGATGTAAACTTGGCAAGCCTTCTTGTTTTCTTTCTCCTGGAACAGTCAGTTGCTTTTCTGAGTATACTGTGTCATAAGATAGCACCTGGGCCAGAGGGATCTCTTTGGGACTAGTATAAAAATTGGGGCCTCCTTCTGTTAAGAAAGGCAGCACAAGTGGGATAAAGGGAAACTCCTCTGAAAGGTTAATGGATGAGTGATTTAATTACCAAATTGGAAGCGTATTTTTCCAACGCTAGTGCCGGTTCACTGCTCTCTTTGGAATGTTCTTCCATTTTAGCAAATTTATTTGGCTTTCTTGTGAAGGCTGGGCAGGGCTGCAGCATTTCCAATGGGTTTATCTTCAGAGACTTTTCTGTCATGGAGTTTCTTAATTTAGATATTTCATGATCACTTGAGATAAAGATAGAAGTATTTGATCACTCTTGCTTGGTGGGAACTGGAGGTACTTTTGATTGGAGTCCAGATTTAATTTCCCATATTGAATGACTGTTCTCAAACTTACAAGGTGGATCTTAGTAATTTTTTCCAAAAAAAGTAACAGCACTATTTTGGGCTAAAATATTTAAAGGCTTTCAATCAGAGTTTTAAATTTTGCATATGTAATTTCCCCCTTAAGCTTACTTTGCTGTTTCTTTTGGAACTAGCTGAATGCATATTTCTTCCATGGAGAGGCTGGGTAGAAAAGAGTGATGAGGGACATAAAAGTATCTTCCGTGATTAGAATGGAGGGCATGGAAGGTAATGAACTAGTGGTGCTTAGACTTGGTTGCAAATGGGAATTGCTTCAATAGTTTAAAAATACAGATAACAGTTCAGCAAGGTGGCAGAATATAAGGTCAATGTACAAAATAAATTGTATTTCCATACACTAGTAAGAAATATGGTAACTGCATTATTAAGAAAATAATTCCATTTACAATAGCATCAAAATTTATTCCTGTTTAGTATGAAATTCTCTAAAAACTGCAAAATGCTCTAGAAATAAATTTTAAAAGACTAAACAAAAGATATCCCATCTTCATGGATTGGAAGACTTGTTAAGGTGGCAATACTCCTCAAATAGATCTGCAGATTCAACATACCTGTCATAAAAATGCCAACTAAATTCTAGGCTTATCCTAAAATTCCTATGGAAGTTTGAGCAACCTAGCACAGTGAAACAACCTGGAAAAAGAACAGAGTTGGAGAGCTCACTTCCTGATTTCAAAACTGATTACAGAGCAACGGTAATCAAAACATTGTAGTACTGTCATGAGAATGGATAGATAGATCAATGAAATAGAATTGAGAGTTCATAAATAAATAAATAAATCTTATTTTTGCCACTTGATTTTCAACAAGGATGCCAAGAGAATTCAAGGAGGAAATAAATGTTTTTCAACAAATGTTGCTGGACAACTGGATATCTGCTTGCAAAAGAACCAAGAATTAAGATGTCTATAATCTTCCTCATACCACAGACAAACATTAAGAAAAAAGGACCATATAGCTAAATATGACAGCTAAAACTATACAACTCTTAGAAGAAGAAAATATAGGAAAATAGAAAAATTTTCGTGATCTTGGGTTAGGCAAGACATTATTAGATATGTCATCAAAAGCATAAGCAACAAAAGAAAAACTAGATAAATTGGATTTCATAAAAAAAGACTTTTATGCTTCAATTAACATCATCAGGAAAGTTAAAAGATAACTCACAGAATGGGAGGAAATATTTGCAAATCACATCCCATAAGGGATGCAGCTAGAACATGTAAAGAATTCTTACAACTCAGTAATAAAGACACAAATAACTCAGTTACAAATGGATAAAGTATAGATAGTTCTGAATAGTGAGTTCTTCAGATGATGTACAAATTACCAACAAGCATGTGAAAAGATGCTCAAAATCAGTAGCCAACAGGGAAATGCAAATCAAAGCCACAATGATATTCAACTTCACATTAAGATGGCTATAAAGAAAAAGACAGGAATAACTTTTGGTGAGAATTTAAAGAAGTTGAAACTCTCATACACTGCTGGTGGGAATGGAAAATGATGTAATTGCTTTGGAAAATTGTCAAGCAGTTCCTCTAAAGGCGCAGTTAGAGTTACCATATACCACACTTACTCCTAGGTATATGTCCAAGAGAAATGAAAATATGTGTCCACGTGAAAACTTGTTCATAGCAGCATAATTCATAATAGCCCCCAAGCGGAAACAACCCAAATGTCCATCAACTGATGAAAGTATAAATAAAATGTGGTATATTTACATGGTAGTATACTAGTCAGCAATAAAAATAATTGAAGGACAAATACATGCTACAACATGTATGAATCTTGAAAACATTATGCTAAGTGAAAGAAGTCACTCACAAGGGACCACACATTGTATTATTCCATTTATATGAAATGTAGAGAATAGGAAAATCCATAGATACAGAAAGTGAAAGGTGGTTGCCTAGGGCTGTGCATGAAAGATCTGAGGGGAGGAAATGGGGAGCGTGTACTAATGGGCATAGAGTTTCTTTTGGGATTATGAAATGTTCTAAAATCAAATCTGGTGATAGTTGCATGCTGTGAATATACTAAAAATACTGAATTGTACACTTTAGATGGGTGCATTGTATGGGTATGTGAATTATATCTCAATTTCGGGTATCTGAATTATAGCTCAATAACTTATTTATGATGTATATATAAAAAATATATAATATTTACATATTATATATAATACTTATTGTATATATACTATAAACTGACACCTGGGTCCTTCTCTTAGAGAGTCTGAATTAATTGGTCTATGGTATGGTCTGGGCATTGGACTTCTGGAAACCTCACCAGATAATTCTATTATAAACAGTTGATGTGGAGAATCTTGACCTGGGTTTTGGTACTTAAAAGTACAGTTTGTATGCCAGAGGCACCAACAAGACCTGGCAACTTACAAGGAGGGCGAAATCTCAGACCCCACTCAAGATCTACTGAATCAGAATCGGCATTTTTGATGGGATCATCAAGTGACTTGGATGAGCATTCAAATCTGAGAAACATTGTCAGTAAGGTAGTTGAATAGTGAGGCAGGCAAATGTTATCTTTGAAGTTCCTTATCTTCTGTCCATCCACCCTTCCTCCTCCTGCCAATGGCTTTTTATTAAGGATACCCTTCCCAGTAGTATCTCTTATCTTCCATTGTTTCTTGTCTATAAAAACACACCAGGCTTAGGCCATTTTCTTTGGGGGCACTGCTCTCTGCTAAGGAACCGCTGGCCTATTGGGATATATTCTCTTGAGAGCAAATAGGCAGTGGACCAGCACCATTCGTTCTACATAGCAAATGAGGTGATCCAGGAAGAAAGTGTAGAAAGACAGGAGTTTAGGTCCTTTCCTGAAATTCTAGCATTTAAAAGTTGAGTAGAGAAAAATGCAGAAGTTTGAGAAAGAATGACTAGAGAGGAAGAATGAAAACCAAGAGTCTGGAATCCTGAAGACCAGGCGAAGAAAGGTTTGAAGAAGGTGGGTGTGATACTGTTGTTGAGAGGTTGGAAAGGAAGAAATGTCTACTGGATTCAGTGACCTAGAGCTGCTTCAGTTGAGTGATGGGGAGGGATTGGGCTGGTATTGGTGAAGGAGTGAGGGAAGACAACTCTTTCAAACATTTGATTGTGAAGAGCTGAGGAATGAAGAAGGCAGTGTACAGCCAGGAAGAGGAGTGAGGAAGGCTGTTGTTCTTTGCTGTTTTATTATGACTTTTCTTTGATTAGGATATTTTGAACATGTTCAAGTATAGACAGGACAAAATTCAAAACATAGGAAAGAAAACATAAGAATAGGTAAATTTCTTGAAAGGCAGGAGGAGATGGGAACCGGAAAAGCAGAGTTGGCTTCTATGTGTCAAGAGAAGAACAGAGGATGGAGGTGTGTGTGGGTGAGTTTATATGTTTCTGTTGTCAGAGGTGAAGGAGCTTGGCCGCAAAGCTGAGCACAGACTGAGTATCCCTTATCCGAAATGATCGGGACCAGTAGTGTTTGGGGTTTCTGATTTTTTGGGGGGAATATTTGTATTATACTTACTGGTCTACTGTCTCTGACCTGAAAATCTGAAGTCCAAAATCTCCAATAAACATTTCCTTTGAGTACCATATTGGTGCTTAAAAAGTCTTGGATTTCAGAGCATTTCAGATTAGGATTTTGGATTTTCAGATTAGGAATACTGAACCTGTAAGTGCTGGATTCATGCTTCCAACTCCCAGAGAAGCCTGATTGTCTACTATGTGCCAGGTCCTGTGATCAGGTGCTTCTAGGAGAAATGAAGAGGAGCAGATGTTATCTAGATCCCAAAGGAGCATTTAGGCTATAGAGGAGGCAGGAAAGTTGATAGTCATTTGCAATGCATCATTACTCATGTTTACAATAAGCATCTGGTGTTACCTATGGTCATCACAGGAAGATTGGCAAGTAGAGGAGGAAAAGCCAAGTCTTCTGGAGAATTTGGAGGGGGAGGGAGGTTGGATCATTTATAAAATTCCCTCTGGATAGTCCAATATTCTGATGTGTCCCTAAGTGAGAAGGCAATAACACCAGCCTCACTGCTATTGAGAATAATTTCGTTCTCCCTCCTTTTGATGGTTTATGTGGCTCCTTTTGAAGGCGAAAAGGATTGGAACTTAGTATCAAACTATTTTAAAATTTCCTTTATTAGAGTCTTAACAAAACATACAAACATGACATAAGGTACGATATAAGCATATTTAGGCATATATCACTTAAACAGTAAGAACACCGCAATAAACATACAAACTGAATATTGATTAATATTACAGACCAATAAGGCCAGGTGCAGTGGCTCATGCCTGAAATTTTAGCACTGTGGCAGGCTCAGGCAGACAGATGACTTGAGCTTAGGAGTTCAAGACCAGCCAGGGCAACATGGTGAAATGCTGTCTCTACCAAAAATACAAAAAATTAGCCTGGCATGGTGGTGTGCACCTGTGGTCCCAGCTACTCAGAGGCTGAGGTGGGAGGATTGCTTGACCCCAGGAGGCAGAGGTTGCAGTGAGCCGAGATCGTTTCACTTTACTCCAGCCTGGGTGACAGAGTGAGACCTCATCTCAAAAAACAAAATAAAATAAAATTACAGACAAATAAAATTTAAGTTAACATTAATATGATGAGTGATGTTTAACTTTGGTTAAATTGCTTTTTACAGTTAGGCTCTGGGTTGGGTGTTTTCCAGTGACTAAGTGGTAATTCAATGATCTTGTCATGTTCCTCTGTTGGAATCACTAAAATCTGTGACATGTTCAGCATTCGCTGGGCCCAGATTCTTCTCTTCATTTTTCGTTTTCCTGTGGTAATTATAGCACCTCTACCTGGCAAAGCAGGATGGCACCACAGACCGAGGGTTAGCACGGAAACTAGGTGGAAATAGGGAGTTTCCTGAGATGGTCCCAGGCATGCTTTTATTAAGAGCGTTGAATAAACATAAAATGGGAAAATCTTGCCACGCAGAACTCTTGGGTTCCCGAGAATATACCCTTGCACCCAGTTTGAAAAATACAGTGTGAGCTGGGTCTTAGGGTCCTATGAGAGCAAATGGGCTGGGTGTACCGCCACACTAGGGGATGAGCAGGGAAGGCTTCCAGAGTAAAAGAGCTGGGGGATGAGAACTGTCAAACTAAGGTCTCTTAAAATGTGCTTATTTATGGCTTGTTTGATTTTGTGCTTTTCCCTTTAATCATTTGGCGCCAGGTTTTCCTATCAGTCCTCTCATGTCTTATGTGGTTGGCAAACACCTACAAGAGGAAGGTTGGTCCCCATCAGTAATCTCATATTAGTAAAAAAGTCAAGGTATCTGAAAGGGATTTTGTAAGAAAAATTTTAGGATCAGACTATACAGGAAGCAGCTTCCTGCCTAGCTACAGATTGTTAATTTAAATTTTTTCAAACCAGGATGCCTTTGGTGTGTTGGATAGGCTTTTGAGTAGGGAGAGATACTGTCTTGAGTTGTACTGATAATTTAACACAACAGCATCTAACAAAGGCGGCTTTATTTTTGGATCATGTATAGAGATCATAGTCTGAAGTGGAATGAACAGAATATTGGCCTCAATGTGAGATGTTATGTAGAACACACTGGAGACATTGTGTTCTGAGGCAGGCAAATGTGAGTCTACATTTTATGGAATATCTACTTCAATGTTTGCATTGTACCTGGAATGATAAAAAGCAAAACAGGTACCCAAGGCCTGTCTGGATTTTGGCCTTTAAGCACATTCTGCCTCATCACCTTCCTTTGCACGTGGCTGAGTTGTGGATAAGAAAACCTAGGTCAGTAGTTCACCAACTCAGCTTCAAGCCAGGTGGGCTGACAGTCCTCCTCTGACCACAGGACCCCAGTGCCTGCATCCGGAAGCATCTAAGATCCTGGAAGTCAATTTAAATTTTAAGTGAATGGGCCAGTTGTGGCTGACACCTGTAATCCCAGCACTTTGGGAAGCTGAGGCCACAGGATCCTTTGAGCCCCCAGGAGTTTGAGACCAGCCTGCCTGGGCAACATAGACAGACGCTATATCAATCAATCAGTCAATCAATCAATCAGTCAATCAATAGCTGAGTGTGGTGGCAGGCATCTGCAGCCTCAGATACTGAGGAGCTGAGGTGGGAAGATCACTGAGCCCAGGAGTTTGAGGTTGCAATAAGCCATAATTGTGCCACTGCATCCTGGACAACAGGGTGAAACCTTGTCTCTAAAAAAATCAGCTAACAGCACTCATTACCTCCTTTCTCTCAGCAGTACCCATTCTCCTCTTACCTTTTCACCCCACCCTCCTGAGGCTTTTCTAAGGTTCCTGTTAGTCTGCGGATTTTCATTTCTGCATGCCTGCCTATTCAGAAACATATATTCCATTCTCCAATTATACTTTAACTCAACAGCATCTAACAAAGGCAGCTTTATTCTTGGATCATGTATAGAGATCATAGTCTGAAGTGGAATTAACAGAATATTGGCCTCAATGTGAGGTGATGCATACCTCTTTTCACTCTTCAGAGTGAATGGGGGACTCTCCATTTCCCTGAGAGCAGCCTAGTCAGGTGATATTGTTCCATTTTATAAATGAGAGCACCATAGCTAGAGAGGTTAATGACTTGCTCAATATGCAGAAGAGACTTTGGAGTTTGTGCTTCAACCTGGATGGTTGGAATTCAGTTCCACTGGCTATTCATTATAATGCAGTATTTTTTCTTAGGGAAAAAAAAAAAACCTTTTAGAAGGGTACAATCTAGTGATAGAGAATGAAGATCTATATAGTAAGCTTTAAAAAATATGCATATATTCCCTGCCCACTCCTGTGATTTGTTCTTGGGTGGGTACATAGTAGCTTTGTCTTAACACTGTTACCCTTTTTCCATGTCCATCATAATAGATGAGAACACCTTATATGAAGAATGCGCATGACTTTGGTACATTGGAAACTAATACCCTTAAAAGGGGTCTAGGAGAAACCTGTTTCTGAGAGGATTCCATTGCATAGAAATTATGGAGTCTCAGATTTGGAAGAGACAATACAAGTCATCTGGTTCACCAGGTGTTTGATGGTTAAATTTTTGGTTAGATCCCATATGAATCTTTAAGTTGTGAAGTGAGTTTGATGAACAATCCTTGTTATTTTGCATGACCCTTCATGGCCTAAAACTAATTCTGTGTTTTACCAAACTAAGTAAAATGTTGACTATTCCAAAGAAAAAGGTTTTTTTTTCTCTTGGGTCATCTGGGTTTTTGAGATATTCTACTTGAAACATTTTCCTTGCAATTTGTTACCTGTTAAGAAAATTGCATATTTAAATATCTATTGAATGCTACTTAGTAAATGTAATTTTCAAATCATGACTAAATGATGGTAGTTTTATTTTTAGTATTTATTTTGCCATTCTTGCATTTCTATAATCTGTTTTTATTTTCTGTTTCTCTCTTTATAAGCTAGATGCTAGTTTTTTCCCTACAAGTGTTAACCATTTACCTATGTTTCGTATGACAGGCACCTGTGATTCATGTGAATGTTTTCAGTTATTTTGCACTTTTTAGCCAGAGATATGGAAGAAGAGAGGGACACTCTGAGATTAAATATTTTAGTGAAAGTTAATGGACGGCATATAACAAGCCTGGGTACTTGAAAATTCAGTAAGAAGCAATAACTAGGGCTGGTTGTTTTCCCTCTTTGCCTTTGAATAGAAATGCATGCTCATACTGAAGAAGTTTCAAGTGCCTGTGCTGTAGGATTACTTAGCAACCTGCCCTTGCAAATCTCTATCTTGAACCAGTGTTTCTTAGCATTAAAAACAAAGGGTATATGTGCTTTAACCCTGGAGTCAGTGTACAGAGCTCTAATTTCTCACCGAAATTAGATACCATGGGTCACATAATATTGTGGCCAGGAGAGTGCTTACAGGAAGTTTCAAAATTCATTAAGTTGATATATTGTAGTTTGTAGTGCACCTAGGAACATTACGTTATTAGTAAGAGGCACATCCATTTTAAGTTCTTGGGAAGGTGTATATTTCAACTTAACACATTTGTAGTTATGTTTGAAATGAACACGTTTGCCTCTAAAGACTCACATAGTATCTTTAGTTCCTATTTAATGCTAAGCTTATTCTGTAGATCCAAATATTTCTAAGAAGAGCCTTGCATAGAGGCACCTGGAATATTCTGTTACAAATATCTGTTCAGTCTACACAGCTTCTCCATCTTAAGTGGTTTCACTGGTCCTTTGTAGGGAGTGGAGAAGGGCTGTCTCAGAAGGCCAAAGGATTAACATTTTCCCCCAAAAATCTTTGATGGAAAGTCTAAGACCAGAAGAGGAGTAATAACGTGACCTGTTATTATGTAATTTGCAAATTCATGAAGGGCTTCCATATATAAATTTCGTGTGTGTGTATGTGTGTGTGTGTGTGTGTGTGTGTGTGTGTGTGTGTGTGTGTGTTAAACCCTGTGAGGTAACTGTAACAGATATTATTGTCCCTACTTTTAAAGTAAGGGAGGCAAATCTAGGTCATAGGCTAAGTCATTTTCCCATTGTCACCTAGTAAACTGGGCCCTTCACCCACGTATTAGGATCTGAAATTCTTTGCACTGTTGACTTTGTTTTTCTCAAACACCTTCCCCTTGAGCCTGGAGACCATACCTTTCCATCTTTTGCTTAACTTTCTTTAAGTGGCTGCTGGGGGTCAGAGGGAAGATCGAGGCAGTAACAATGGAACAGGTGTGCCTGATGGAAGGCTGAGATATCATCAGAAGCAGAACAGGATGGACAGGCTTTCATATTGTTTATTCATTTGTCGCTGACATGACACTCCCTTTGGTGAACCACCTTGACTGCTCCCCTGGAGGATCGCCTGGCCACCGACATTCTTCCCCATATTTCCTTGCTGCTGCTCTCTTCTATGTCCCACTGCTGCTGCTGGATACCATGTTTGGCACAGTGAATCCTAGAGCAAGTGATTTTTTCACCCTTCTGTTGAACAAGAAAGTCAAGGTTAAAACACAGTATCTATATGGTGGTCAAGTGCAAGGGAGGAGTGACTACAGAGGATCCGTGTTCCCAGATAAGATACCGTTTATTCCTCAGTTTATACTAAATCATGAGCATTTGTTCGTGTCTTTTAAGTATCATTTGAAGACATTTTTCATGATTCTACACAGTCTATTGCATAAATTTAGCAACATTTATTTAAATGTTATATTTTTAGTATTTAGGTTATTTTCTAGTTTTTGCTGTGATGAATATTGTAGAAAAAATTAACTCTTTGGAGAAGAAAACCGTTAACTATTTGAAGAGATACAAATCTGGTTTAGATGGTTTGCCCTAGTCATTGATTCATCAATACATTGTAACATTTACAATCAGATAAATACATGATTATTTTTCTGAAGTCATATAATAGTGATATTAGTTTTATTTTCCGAGGTAGAAATGAGTAAAGATGGTCAATAACAGGGACAGGTTTCACAATTACATCGTCAGCATTCTGACCCTAGAATTTTACTTTTGGTTTATGCTTTTATAAAAGGTTGGTGCAACAGAAATTTTTTCAGTGCAGCAAGTTGATACGTAAATGTATAAATTTTAAAGCTCTAAACTCAGTTGTAAATAATCACCACTTTGTAAGAGTCGTTGCTTCATTGGCTGGCTTATGTATTTTTGGTAAAATGTACTCATCAAACATTTGAGCTTGACTTTTTTGGTCATGCATGTAGAAAGGGTTTACCAATTATGAGCAAATTAGTAGAAGTTGAAGAACCAGTTTTGGATTACTTAGAGGTTTATTTCCTGGACCTTCCGCCTTCAATTTCTTGTGGGTGTGTGCGGATGGGTAGAGAGGAAAAGGGGGAGGTGTTAGAGGTTTCCGTAAAGCTGTCAGTCCCTCTTCTAACTTCTCAGTCAGACTCCCATCTCCACCCACTGTCCAGCATCCAGACATAACAGGCAATGAGCAGACCAACTTTGTTCCTGATGCTCTCCCTCTTCTCTCTGGATTTCTTTTTTCTTTTCTTCTCTGGGTTTCTTTTTTTAAAATTCAGTTTCTTCTCTGGGCTTCTTTTTTTTATTCAGTTTTTTCTCTGGGCTTCTTTTTTTTTTTTATTCAATTTCTTCTCTGGGCTTCTTTTTTTTTAATTCAATTTCTTCTCTGGGCTTCTTTTTTTAAATTCAGTTTCTTTGGATTTCTTTTTTTATATTCAATTTCTTCTCTGGATTTCATTTTTCTATTCAATTTCTACTCTGGGTTTCATTTTTCTATTCAATTTCTTCTCTGGGTTTCATTTTTCTATTCAATTTCTTCTCTGGGTTTCTTTTTTTCTATTCAGTTTCTTCTCTGGGTTTCTTTTTTTCTATTCAGTTTCTTCTCTGGGTTTATTTTTATTCAATTTCTTCTTTTCCCAGGTGACCAGTATCTTTTTTCCCTATTCAAATCTCCTTAACATGGCATCCACCAAGGCCCATATTCTTGGGAAGGTCTCATTGTCTTTGGGATAATGTCTTTGGGACAATATGTCTCATTGTCTTTGGGAAGAAAATTATCTTTGATGTCCCCAGTCAGCAGGAAGTCACCTGACTTTGCCAAATTTGACATTGTATTTTCCAGGTGCATTTGCTTTTAAGAGTGATCCTGGCCAGGTGTGGTGGCTCACACCTGTAATCCCAGCACTTTGGGAGGCTGAGCTGGGCAGATCACAGGTCAGGAGTTCAAGACCAGCCTGGCCAATATGGTGAAACCATGTCTCTACTAAAAATAATAAAAAAAAAAGAAACTTAGCCAGTTATGGTGGTGGGTGCCTGTAGTTCCAGCTACTTGGCAGGTTGATGCAGGAGAATCGCTTGAACCCGGGAGGTGGAGGTTGCAGTGAGCCGAGATTGTGCCACTACACTCCAGCCTGGGCAACAGACTAAGACTCCGTCTCAAAAAAAAAAAAAAAAAAGGTGATCCTAGAAATGTCACTGTCTTAAGCTTACTTTGATTGTGTGGCTAGCTCAGTGCAAGGGTCTCAGTGTTCTGTTCTACTTTTGGGCAAACTTTGATGGAGAGAACCACTAGGTAAAAATGGAATTAGGAATTCATATAGGGTTTTTGTTTTTGTTTTTTAAAGGAGGAGGAGGCCTTTAGCATTAGAAAATAGTGTTTTATCTTAATCTGTGGTGGCTGAAATGTGTGAGCACAGGGAAATCTGACTTGAATAAACTCTTAAGATGAAGTCATACATAATTAATTGCCTGTCTCTGCATTCTTTCCAAAGTGGCGGCTCTTAGTATTCACACTTGTGACAACTTACGTTTCTTAAGTATAAGAGCCTCAGGATAGCCAATTAAGGAAGAAGAGGCGGTGACTGTTCTGCTATGTAACCTTTGTGCTATTGTAATAGGAAGTGTAATTGTCTGTTTTTTTTTTTTTTTTCCCTTAACTTCCAGTGCCTGAAACAGTACATGCAGATGGCAATCCGAGAGGGATGTGGGTCTCCCATCACTTGCCCTGACATGGTGTGCCTAAACCATGGGACCCTGCAGGAAGCTGAGGTATGGATGACTGCCATCATCTTCCTATTGACATTATTTATGAGGATCTTGACTAGTTATGTATTTCTCTACCAGGGAGTCTAGCAATAAAATAGAGGTTAAATTTTTCAAGGAGCACTTCTTTGCAACATATCTTTAGATTTTTTATACAAACTTAAAGCTGTCATTTATCTCAGTTCTATTTACATATATCATCTTGAGTGTTGAAGAAGCTTTAGAATAGGCAAAAGTGCCGGAAATCAAATTTACCAAGTGTGAAGTTTGAAAGCTGATATGGTTTGGATATTTCCTCACCCAGATCTCACCTTGAATTGTAATAATCCCCACATGTCAAGGGTGGGACCAGGTGGAGATAATTGAATCATGGGGGTGGTTTCCCTCATGTTGTTCTCGTGATAGTGAGTGCTTGTGAGATCTCATGGTCTTATAAGGGGCTTTCCCTCCTTTGCTCGGCATTACTCTTTGCTGTGGCCATGTGAAGAAGAATGTGTTTGCTTCCCTTTCTACCACGATTTTAAGTTTCCTGAGGCCTTCCCAGCTCTGCGAAACTGTAAGTCAATTAAATACTAAGTCTTGGGTATTTCTTCATAGCAGTGTGAGAATGGACTGATATAGAGGCTGAATAGTGAGTGGTCTTGTAAATTGTAATGCCCTAAAGATAAATAGACCATGGATTAGCCACAGTTATGGAAAATATAAACGATTATGATTCCACAGTGATAGCCTGAGTTGAACCATTTCCAAAGAGCAGAGACCTTTCAATTGATCTGTGTCAGGCATCTGAAATGTCTTTTTTTGAGTGAGTTCTCTCATTTTGTTAAGACACTGATTTTTCTCCTTTTGTTTGTTCAATCACCAGTTATTGACTTGCCTTTAAATCTGCCTTTTAATCTTCAGACTCTGCTCACTTTAAATTAGAATACAATGAACTCTTACTCATTCTCAGGGGGTTTATAAGCCTCTGAATGACATTCCAAGAAACAGGTGAAATCAGTTATTCATTTAGCAAACACAGAACTCCTGCTTTGCATCAGGCACCCTTCTAGTTGTTTTCATTGCCAGTATGCTATCTAATCCTCTCAACAGACCTCATGAAATTGGGTGTTGCTTTCAGATAGGGAAACTGAGGCCCAGAAGGTTTAAGTAATTTACCCAAAACTGTATATCTAGAAAGTAGAAGAGATAAAATTCTAATCCTATACTTTTTGACTGCCATAATTACGTGGCTTTAAGAGTAGCATTAGGTTGGTGAGGTGCTGTGGCTCACACCTGTAGTCCTGGCACTTTGGGAGGCCAAGGCGGGAAGACTCATTGAGTTCAGGAGTTCAAGACAAGCCTGGGCAATATAACAAGACCCTCCCCCCGCAACAAAAAATTAGAAAATTAGCCAGGCATAGTGGTGGATGTCTGTAGTCCCAGCTACTCTGGAGGCTGAGATGAGAGGATTGCTTGAGCCCTAGAGGTCAAGGCTGCAGAGAGCCTTGATCACACCACTGCCCTCCAGCCTGGGCAATAGAGTGAGATTTCATCTCTTAAAAAAATATTGGGGTGGGGGCGGCATAGAACTAGGTAGGTAGATAGAACATATGATAAAAGACTTAATAATTGGCAATAGGGTATTGATTTTAGATCTTTCCTTGCTTCTCATGTGGGCATTTATTGCTGTATATTTTCCTCTAGACACTGCTTTAAATGTGTCCCAGAGATACTGGTATGTTGTGTCTTCATTCTCTTTGGTTTCAAAGAACATCTTTATATCTGCCTTCATTTCATTGTTTATCCAGTCAACATTCAAGAGCGCATTGTTCAGTTTCCATGAAGTTGTGCGGTTCTGAGTTAGTTTCTGAATTCTGAGTTCTAACTTGATTGCACTGCGGTCTGAGAGACTGAGGTCTGTGGTGGGGAACTAGAGGAGGGACAGCATGGGGTGGGGAGTTGGGGAGGTATAACATGGGGAGAAATGCCAGATATAGGTGATGGGGAAGAAGGCAGCAAACCACATTGCCATGTATGTACCTATGCAACAATCCTAAATGTTCTTCACATGTACCCCAAAACCTAAAATGCAATAAAAAAAAAGACTTAATAATTAGAAGTTCAATTGTGTGCGTGTGTGGACACACATGTAGATGTGTGTATAGATGTATATACTGTGTATACATATATATACTATATAGATATAGATATATTTACTGTACATGCTTCATTGTGTATAGTTATAGATATCTATACACTGTGTATAGATATACTGTACATGCTTTGTTTATGAATATATAGCTTTTACATATATATCCTTTGCTTTGTAAGCAAAGCAGTCAGAAAGGTAGTATAGACAATTTCTAACCAATTTGTATCTGGGCATCCTGTGTTCAATTTATTGATTAGTGGATGAGTGGTACAAATGAGATATATGTGTTTTTTAGGGAAATATAAAAGGAATGTCTAACTGTTTTGAAGTGATTTAAGAAAATCATGGAATAACTTCTTTGGTAAAAAGGTAATATCGACTATGTAAACCCTGTGGAGGGATATATTATTGACTTTTGTAGGGTAAAAGCTATAGTGGAGAAAAATTGGACTAGTTACTAAGAATATTGTTGATCTGTGTCACTTCAAAATTGTTTTAAATGAGACTTAGGTATTTGGGTACATCTTTGTATGCATGATCCTTCCAGGAGAGAAGCTTCCTTTTTGACTTGCTTCTCAGGTGTCTGATGGGTCGGCAGATGTGTCTGGCCTTGGTCCAGGCTGGGCTGGAGAGGAGAATAAGACAGGCCCACCCATGCTCTTCTCATGGAGCTTCTGGTCCAGCAGAGAGACAGTCAACCTAGAATGAGTCAGATAGTTATAAATGTGAAATTTATAATGGGGCAGGCAACAAGAACTGCCTCTGCTGTGAAATCTTGGTGAATTAATACATGTAAAATCTATGAAATGTAAATGAAATGAATAGCTTGGTGAAATTTCAAAACAAGCCATCGGATTCCTGCATTCTAGACCTGTGCTGACTAATCCAGTCGCCACTAGCCACATGTGGCTATTTAAATCTAGATTGATTTAAGTGAAATTAAATTAAAATTTAGTTCAGTTATGCTAGTCAGTAACTGTTGAGTGTTGAGCAGTCACATGTGACTGATGATTACCAGACTGGGCAGCACAGAATAAAGTATTTCCATCAGTGCAGAAAGTTCACATGCATAGTGTTTTAGAATTTTCAGTAAGTGGTAGCCACTAGGCACTGATATATTGAATACCTAATGTTAGGTAGGGCCAGTGTGCCCAGATGAGTGAATCAGAACGGCTGTAGTCTGTCAGTTCTCTAGAACAGAGCTTAGGTAGTCTTCTCATTTTGTTTTGCTTTCTCTCTCTCTCTCTATCTTTTTTTTTTCTCTATCTCCATCACCTATATCTGGCATTTCTCCCCATGTTATCCCTCCCCAACTCCCTATCTCTCACATCCTTCCCCTAGTCCCCCACAACAGACCCCAGTGTGTGATGCTCCCCTCCCTGTGTCCATGTGTTCTCATTGTTCAACAACCACTTATAAGTGAGAACATGCGGTGTTTGATTTTCTGTTCTTGTGTCAGTTTGCTGAGAATGATGGTTTCCAGGTTCATCCATGTCCCTATAAAGGACACAAACTCATCATTTTTTATGACTGCATAGTCTTCCATGGTGTATATGTGCCACATTTTCCCTGTCCAGTCTATAATCGATGGGCATTTGGGTTGGTTCCAGGTCTTTGCTATTGTAAACAGTGCTGCTGTGAACATACATGTGCACGTGTCTTTATAGTAGAACAATTTATAATCCTTTGGATATATACCCAGTAATGGGATTGCTGGGTATAATGGAATTTCTATTTCTAGGTCCTTGAGGAATCACCACACTGTCTTCCACAATGGTTGAACTTAAAAAAAAAAAAAAAGACAAGGTTTTCCTGTGTTGCCCCTGCTGGAGTACAGTGGTGCAATCACAGCTCACCGTAGCCTCAACTTCCTGGGCTCAAGCGATCCTCCTACCTTAGCCTCCCAAGTAGCTGGGACTACAGATGTGTACCACCATACCTGGCCAATTAAAAAAAAATTTTTTTTTTTTTTTGAGGAGATGGGGTCTCCTTATGTTTTCCAGCCTGGGCTCAAGCAATCCTGCTGCCTCAGCCTCCCAAAGTTCTGGGATGACAGGCGTGAACCACGACACCTGGCTTCATATTCTTTGTATAGACATTTTCTCCTTGTATTTCCCCCTTTCTTTGTTCTCTGTATCCTTTCCTCATTTGATACTTTCTCTGTCCTTCTGGTTCTCTTTATCCAGTTTTACTCTAATAACAATTTTACTTTTAGGCTTTAGTAAAACCAGACAAACCCAAAATGAGCCTTAAAAATTACAAAAGGATATTAGAAAAAAAGAACACAAACATGTGCCGAACTAAATTGTGGTATTTAAGTTTTCAAAAGTCTTTTTCTCATTAGAGGAGTAGGAAGACACTTCCAGGCATTGATGAACTATTTCTTTGCTCATTGATCTTCCTAAGAGTCCGGCTGTAGATGGGCATAAATATATAAGAATAAAATGATGGGGCCGGGCGCGGTGGCTCACGCCTGTAATCCCAGCACTTTGGGAGGCCGAGGCGGGTGGATCACGAGGTCAAGAGATCGAGACCATCCTGGTCAACACGGTGAAACCCCGTCTCCACTAAAGTACAAAAAATTAGCCGGATGTGGTGGTGCGTGCCTGTAGTCCCAGCTACTCGGGAGGCTGAGGCAGGAGAATTGCTTGAAACCGGAAAACGGAAGTTACAGTGAGCCGGGATCGCGTCACAGCACTCCAGCCTGGAGATAGAGCGAGACTCCGTCTCAAAAAAAAAAAAAAAAAAAAAAA
>PVKP010034388.1:0-25033 GCA_004027715.1 Plecturocebus donacophilus
AGTATTTGTTCTTTTATGATTTACTTATTTCATCTTGCATAATGTCTTTCAGGTTGACCCATGTTGTAGCTTATGTTAGAATTCTCTTCCTCTTTTTTTTTTTTTTTTTTTTGAGACGGAGTTTTGCTCTTGTTACCCAGGCTGGAGTGCAATGGCGTGATCTCGGCTCACCGCACCCTCCGCCTCCTGGGTTCAAGCGATTCTCCTGCCTCAGCCTCCTGAGTAGCTGGGACTACAGGCTGCGCCACCACGCCTAGCTAATTTTTGTATTTTTAGTAGAGACGGAGTTTCACCATGGATGATCTCGATCTCTTGACCTCGTGATCCACCCGCCTCGGCCTCCCAAAGTGCTGGGATTATAGGCGTGAGCCACCGCGCCCGGTTCTCTTCCTCTTTAAGTATGGATCATATTCCATTGTACGTATATACCATTTTTTGTTTATCCATTCATCTGTTGATGAACAAGTGTGTTGTTCTCACCTTCAGACTATTGTGAATAATGCTGCCATGAACACAGGTGTACCTCTTCAAGTTCCTAATGACGTTTTTGGGGGGATATAACCAGAAGTGGAATTGCAGGAGTCTATGATCATTCTATGCTTAATGTTTTGAGGAATTGCAGAACTATTTTCTCCAATGGCTGTACCATTTTACATTCCTGCCAGCAGTGCACAATGGATCCAATTTCTCCACCTTCTCTTCAATATTTGTTTTCCACTTTTTTAGTAGCCATCCTAATGAATGTGGAGCCCATACCACATTTTATAACACAGTTATAAATATAGGAATTAGAAGGGATGTAATCTCATTTAGTCCTAGTCTCTTATCTTCCAGAAGAAGCTGAAACCACGAATGCTAAGGGACCTATCCTATGTCACCTATCAGAATGGGGCTAGAATCAAGGTCTCTTTCTTGCCAATGTTTCGTGGAGTCTCTTAGACATTGTACACAAGAGTAGGGTAAAAAAGCAGCTAAGCATCATGTAAAGCCAATAGCCTCGCCGGGAGCCGGATGAGCAGCACCCACCCCCTCCGCACCTGATAACACTATTATCAGCAGGCCGACATCTGTGTTGTCAGGCCGGACATCCTACTTAGCACCTGCCTCTCCATGCGGGCTCCCCACACCCACTGCTACATTCCAACCCCAGCCCCACACTCAGCGCTAAATCATGTTCTCAGCCCTGCCAAAATTCAAAAATCCCGCCAAGGGCCTGACCAATGGCAGTTCGCCAAGTCCGGGTCCAGTCTCTCTATGGCCAATACAATCGCCCATGCTTTGTTTCCCCTCTAATCAATCTATTGCCTTCGCCCGCCCACCTGTCTATAGCCCCACTGGGCTACCAATGGCAGCTTGCCAAGTCCGGGTCCAGTCCCTCTATGACCAATGCAGTTGCCCGTGCTTTGTTTCCCCACTGACCAATCTATCACCCTCACTCCCTAGAAAACCTCATGCCCAGAACCGCCAGGAGCGACTTCTCTGGCCCCTCTTCCTCGGACCGTAGAACCTCGCCTGGGAGCTGAATAAACTGGAATTTGACTTTTCTGATATTGGTCTCAGTTTTCTCACTTTGATTTCGACAATACACCTTACACATCAGACTTAGGAAAACATCAGAGCTGAAATAAAATCATATGTGAAATTGAGACAGCAGTCTGACTTTGCACTCTCCTACCTTAGAAAGTTAGACTGGCACAGAAAAGTTGGTGAACCTCCAGAGCTTCAGTTTCCTGATCTATCAGATGCAGATAATAATATTTGCCTTGTAGACATTTTGAAAAGATGAAATGAAATTATTCAAGATCTTATGTAGTCCTGAAGCTATTTCAACATTGAAAAAATATTAATTTTCCTTCCACCACCAACATCTAGCATAATTTGGGATACATGTTAGGTGCTAAACCAGAACTCTGACAACAGGGTCTAAAACTGCTTCAGGCTTCAGATTTCTTCTGGCAATTTCTTTCCAATTTAGGGTGGGTGCTAACAAAAGGCCAGAGGAACAACAGAAGCAGATGGTCTTCCTGAAGCGTGTGCCAAAAGGATTTGTGAGTGTCTTGGGGTGACGTCTCCACCCATCGCACAGCTTGGAGGCTCAAGGGCAGATCCCCAACATTGTACTGGTCCCTTCCTGAGCACTCCCTGGTGCAGACTCCAAGTCTGACAAGGAAAATGTGCTGTGATCATCCTACGGGGGACAGAGCAGCTGCTCCAAGGTGGAGTCTATTGTCAAGGTTCTCCTGGTAACAAAAAGAGGAAAAGGTCTATCAAAGCATTTCCTGCCCGTGGGAGCCATGTGCTTCCATTAATTCTTTTCCCTGAGTCAGTCTGTCTCCCTCAGCTCATGTCTCTCCATGTCCACTGTCCCAGGAAAAAGAACAGGCATTTTTAGCAGCTGATTTAAAAACCTTTCCACAAAGTGAGGTTAACAAGAGGAGCAAGCTCAGATACTCAGTGACATGCACCTATATAGTTCATAAGGAAGCTGGCACTAATAAAGGTTTTGGGTAGTTACAATTTTTCAGAAATCTGCGTATGCCCTTCAACTGCTTTGGCTGTGGGTACCTGAGGATGAGAGTGATGTATTTGCTATCCCTGCACCATCAAGAAATCATAGGAAAACAACAATGAATATTCTCTTAATATTACACTGATAACATTCACACTTTATAGAAGAAATTAGCTAGTGATGGGATGGAGTAAAACAGTATTTCTAAATGAGTGACTGAATTTGGTGAATCAAATTTGCTAGCCACAGGAGTCAGTAAAAATATATTTCTAAATGAATGACTGAGTTTCATGAACTAATCTGAATCTCAGCTTAGGAAAGAAGGCCGGGAGTGTGACTCTCATGAATAAGGTAAGATGTGGTCACTTATAGTGCACCCTGTTCCGGAAAAGATATTGACACAGAGAGAGAGGATGGTGAGCATGGTGTCTACTAACAGAGCAGAGAGAAAGATAGAATTTGACAAATGCCTATCCAGCAGTGTTATGATGGAAGCCGCTAAGTGCTAATATGGAAGATTGCAAAAAATGGTGGAAGAGAATCAAGATACCCTGGCCGATGACCTGCCAATTGAACAGGTGAGTGAAGTCATCCTGTGTCACTCAGCCACCACCTGACCACAGATGCCTGAGAGAGCTCAGCAGACAATCGCTGAGTTGGCCCAGGCCAGAAGAACCTGAGCTGACTCACCGAATCATGAGTTAAATTGAATGCTTGTCGTTTTAAGTCACTAAGTACTGAGGCAGCTTGTTATGCAGCAAAAGGTAAATGTAGTGGTCAGTGGCTAAGAGCTCTCTGCTGTGAAGTTAATCTTCAAACCTTGCCAAAGTCAGGTAGAAATTGTCCTTAAGACGCTAGATTTTGCTTGGCTTTCACTTATAATTTTTCCTCCTCCTTCGCACTTAAATTTCTTTTATAAATGAATAAATTAATGGTTCTAATTTACTTATTTATTTATTATGTTTTGAGACAAGGTCTCACTCTGTCACCCAGGCTGGAGTGCAGTGGCATGGTCCTGGCTCACTGCAGCCTCCAATTCCTGGGCTCAAGCGATCCTCCCATCTCAGCCCCCCAAGTAGCTGAGACCACAGGCAGGTGGCATCATACCTGGCTCATTTAAAATTTATTTTTGTAGAGATGAAGTCTTGCTATGTTACCCAGGTTGGTCTTAAACTCTCAGACTCAAGAAATCCTCCCACCTTGGCCTCCCAAAGTGCTGAGGTTACAAGTGTGAGCCACCAAGCCAGGTCCTTGTTTATATGGCAGGCTGTGAGTTTAGCTGGCATGAGTAAGTCTTCCCAACTCTCAGACATGGTGCCCAGAGTATTGAATGTCTGGTCCTTCTTAGCTGAAGAGCAGAGTTTTGAGTGGTGATAACTCTGGCATGCACCTGTCCTGCCCAAGCAACCAGCTCTATCTTATTTGTGTAGAATTTTTACAAATCTAACAGCAAAAATGAGTCCCTAAATTTGAAAGAGAAAAATTTAATCAGTTTTTTATATCCGTTTAAATTTTTTTAAAAAGGTATAAAGGAATAGTAACTAAAATACATATGAAATCTGTTCAATATATATATAGAATCCTGGTGTTGATGTCCCTCAAGATTGACGGAGAGTCCACATACCGGGCTAGATAATCATTGAAGAATCCCAGGCCTCTTGCCTCTTTGATCCTATAAACAAGGTGAAGATGTAGGTATCTTCATCTTCCAAATATACGTAGAATGAAATGACAACACTAGCTTATGCCTACTCAGTGTGATCATGTGATCATTAGCAATGTCAAGTTAAAAACTAGACACTCAGATTGTTATTTTGGCTGCGTAGTATCCCACCCTTCCTTGACTAGTTTATTTTAGTCAATTTATTTAATTATTTTTCTGTGTCAGAGTAATATGGTCTTCCGAGTTGATACGATATACACTTAGTCATTTTTTTCAAATTGAAATTTGATAATAACCAATGGTATTTGATCTCTAACAACATCTAACAATCCCATCTTCCACCAAGATTCCCACACTTCTCAGGCACAGATTATGAAGCCCTCTAAACCCATTCTATTCATACTGAAATTCTTACTATATAAGGTAAGATGGATAGAATTACTTTTGTGACCAGCATAGCCTTTTTCCTTGTATATCATTGAAGTTTTTAAACCTTCCTGGTATTGCTGCCTTCCCTTCTTTCACTCACCAAATGAAATGCCCAAGCTGTGACATATGACTTTGAAGCTGAAAGGAGAATAAGAGAAAACAATATGAGAATTTGTTCCCTTCCACTTAACATTTGAAGCCATTCCTGTATAATGAAAAGCAAACAAAGTTTTTAGTGGCAGAAATGCGCCGTTGCACAATGCCATTTTGACATGGCTCTTTCGGCATGAACTGTGGTTCACCCCTGGGTTCAGCAACGTAATTGCTAATGGAACAATGTTGACTGAACCCTCCTTCGAGATGCTGAAGAGACAAAAAGGATGCACATGTTGACTCCAGAGGTTAATAAACAAATACCTTATTTTTAAGTCATATGTGTGGGTTCATATTCAAAAACACTTATGAGGTACCTATCCCACCCTAGAGTCTGTACAAGAAGCTTTGTAGCATTCAACCATAAGCAAAGTGCTGTCCTGGTCCCCAGTGACCTAACCCTCACAGATACCATACTTAACTTGTGCGTGTTTTCACATGTTGCCTTATGTTATGCTTACAATAAGCAAGAGACATAATCACAAAAGATGTTATGAGCTGAACTCTGTCCCCCGAACCAAAATTTACAGTTGCAGTCTTGATCCCCAGCACTTCAAAATGCAACTGCATTTAGAGATAGTGCCTTGAAAGAGGTGGGTTACACTAAGGTCTTTAAAGTGGGACCTTTTCAATATAACTAGCGTCCCTGCAAGAGGAGATTAGGATACAGACACACACAGAAGGAGGACAATGTGAAGATGCAGGGAGAAGATGGCCATGTACAAGCCAAGAAGAAACCAACCCAGCTGACAGCATGATCTCAGACTTTCCCCTGCAGACTGTGAAGAGGTAAGTTTCTGTTGTTTAAGCCACCCAATTGGTGGTATCTTGTTACAGAAGCGTTAGTAAACTAATACAGAAGGTATTGTTATCCCTGTTTCATTAATGTTAAAGTGAGGTTGTGAGACATTAAGTAATTTACTCAAAATTTACACATACCTCATAAATGGCTGAGACAGGATTAGAATGCAGGTCTTCATAAGCCCTATAAACTGCTGTATCTCTTTCTACTGCCTTCACACTGTAACACACATGTAGCTATCCCACTATCTAACAGCCAAGACCAGGGCTGGAAAACACCAAGATGTTCTTCTTCAGTCAACTACCTTTGGTTGTTTTCTTCCTTACCAATTTCAGATGTTTCCAATCTTCAGTTTCAATCTTTCTGCTCTTCTGCTACTCTCCCTTTATGATTAAAACCACATGATCTCAGTGGAAGATATTCGCTGTCAGGAAGAAAGTTAAATGCTGGTATTATAGTTTATAGAAGTGACTGCTAGTAATAAGTACTACTCATTCTTTTTTTTGGACAGGGTCTCACTCTGTTGCTCAGGCTGGAGCACAGTGGTGCAATCCCAGCTCACTGCAGCTTCGATCTCCCAGGCTCCAGGTTTTGCCTCAGCCTCACGAGTAGCTGGGACTACAGGCACATGCCACCATGCTTGTATTTTTTTGTAGACAGAGTTTTGTCATGTTGCTCTGGCTGGTCTTGAACTCCTGGGCTCAAGTGATCCTCCTACCTCAGCCTCCCAAAGTGCTGGGATTACAGGTGTGAGTCATCATGCCCAGTCTAATTCTTACTGTCTAAAAGACAAAGTTGTCTGGACTAAGAAATGAATCTCCGTAATAGCAAGCAAGTGGTAAATATATTTAGGGGGAGACAGCCCTTACATTCTTTCGAAAAATGTATTTTAATTGCTGGAACTGTATGCTTTATGGAAACTTGATGGGAGTTAGAAAATGATGTGATCATTGTGAGTTGGTAAGATTTCTTAAAACAAATACAATTTAGAGCCAAGTCAAAATAATGGTATTATCTGAATTGGAGACAATAGGAAGAAGGTATTCCACAATAAAGTCCAAGTCACATTTTGCTACAATTGTTCAGTCCAAAAGGTATTGAGGCCTGCAATATACTTCGGGAAACATGGATGAATGGGAGTGAGCCATGTCCTCACACTGTGCACAGTCAGTGACTTTCATCTAGGTCAGCACTTCTCAATATGACTGAGCAGCAAAATCACCTGAGGAGTGATTGAAGCACGGAGCTACCAGGTGCCCAGCCCAAGAAACTCTGAATCATTAAGTCCAAAGGCCTGGATTTTTAAATGTCCCCAAGGAGACTGTGATAAGAGTAGGCTTGTAGACAATTGCACTGCCCTAAGTATTCTGCAACGTCAGGGGAAGACAGTCCTCAGACACAGCATTTCAGATACTGTGGCTGCCAGTACTCTTCAGGATCATGGGGCTTCTCTGAAATCTTTCAGATGATAAAACCTGGGCGTAAATAATAAACACAGACAAATTGCAAGAACACTAAAAGGAAAGGTAGTGATAAGAAACAGAAGCTTTCTTTCTGGTCAAACATACATGTATCAGGGTAGATAAATATCAGATTGAAATTCAAGAAAGAAAAATCCCAGGATGAATTAATTAACATAAATGCATACTGAAATTATTCTCCTCAAAATATATTTATTTTTGGAGGGTATATGTATTAATCTGTTTTTAACACTACTATAAAGATACTACCTGAGACTGGGTAATTTATAAACAAAAGTGGTTTAATCAACTCATAGTTCCACATGGCTGGGGGGTCCTCAGAAAACTTACAATCATGGCCAAAGGTGAAAGGGAAGCAAGGCACGTCTTACATGGTGGCAGGACAGAGAGAGCCCAGGGGAAACTGCCACTTTTCAACCACCAGCTCTCATGAAAACTCTCTCACTCTCACAAGGACAGCACTGGGGAAGCTGTCTCCATGATCCAATCACCTCCCACCAGGCCCCTCCCTCAACACGTGGGGGTTACAATTCAAGAGGAGATTTGGGTGGGGACACAGAGCCAAACCATATCAGTATCATTTTCAGTTAGTGACAGAATTAATATGGTAAGACAAATTCTAACTGATGCCGTGAAATCAAATCCTCTTTCTTGGTCTTTATATTACAAAGTGCTACCAAGAGAAGAGCCAATGTAACCTAAGAAATGGTTCCATATATCTCGTGTTCTTTTCAGTTGACTGTGGAGCTTTGTAAAAATACCTAGTACTAAAGACAATGCCTGGAGAGTTTGGGACCAAGAATCTCTATTTTTAAAACTTTCCAGATGAATTCAACTCTCACCAACAGTGGGGATTCTCTCAGTGATTCTGTCATTGCTTGGCTATGGAAGAGATAGTCAAAATATTGAAAGCCAGCCCTGGCACAGGCACCAGCCAACCAGAACGGAGGCAGGCTATTAAAAAGGACAGATGCATCTACAAAAAGTAATTTTCTTACATTGTGCCTTCAGCAACCACTGACTAAAGATGAAAACTTTTAAATTAGGCCTTTATCAGACTTAAGAGAAATTCCTGTCATATGTGGAATACCAACTGATCCAGAAAAAAATCCTGGGGCACAGTTGCTATTTCCCATTGATGTAGAATGTAAAAGCTGATAAAGGTTACAGACATCATCCATCTGGTCTAGCTGTTTTTTTTTTTTCTTACAGATGAAACCCAGAGATAAAAAAGGAATTTGTCTAAGGCAGAGTCAGGAAAAACCCCAGAATTCCAGGCTCAGTCTGGTATTGTTTGCTCAACACGATGCAATTGTCCACAGATGAAGAAACAAAAGCTCAGGGAAGAAAACTGATATGCTCCTAGTAGGACTATGTATCTGTAGTGGGTGCATGTGTGTGCATGAGTGTGTGCATGTGCATGTGAACGTGTGTGTATGTGTGCATATTGTGTGCATGTGTGTGCACTTGTCTGCATGTATGTGTGTGCACTTATCTGCATGGCTGTGCACTTATCTGCATGGGTGTGCACGTGTGTGTGCATGTGTGTGTGCATATGTGTGCATATGTGTGTGCATGTGAATGCACTTGTCTGCGTATGTCTGTGTGCATATGTGTGTGCATGCTTGTGTGTGTGTCCAAGAAGTAGGGAGGGGAGAAAGCAGCCACCCTAAAAATCTTCTGATTACTCATCCATTTTTAATTTAAAAAAAAAACTGCTAAACCTTATTGGGACAGCATGCTTACTTCCAAAAGCTCTGTAACATAGTTTTGCCAGTACTTAGCTGAACCATATCCATTGTCAATGTGTATGGACATTGAAATAGAACACACTTGCATTACCCATGATAATAACTTAAAATATCTGGAAACTGTTTGCAGGGGAGTTTTTCAAGTAAAAAAGAGCTTATATCATTTATTTATAATATTTGTTAAATAATAAGACTCATTCTAAGTATCAGTCATAGTCACAATTTCTTAAATATTTAATTAGGTAATATATTAGTTTTCTGTTTCCAAAATCCGGCCTCACAAAGCTTTTCTTCAAAATCTTTTACTTCTGTTTAATCTTCATCTGCCACAGTTCTGCCCAATGTTATTGAACTCCAAAGGTCCTGTATAGCTTTTCATTCAGTACATCAACTATGAGGCTACAGACTTCTGCAGAATCTGACCAAGTTCAACTGCTTGATGATGGATTATTTTTCAAGCTATTAACCATATTTTTTCCTAGGACCCAATACAGAGTAGCTAGACAGTAAATGTTACTTATTTATTTAAAGATCTTAATGTTTCTCTTTTACCTTCAAAATAAAATTAATACTTAAACTTGTCATTTAAAACCCAGGTGCCTTTCTTTTTTTCTTTTATCTCTCTCTCTTTTGTGTGTGTGTGTGACTGCATCTCACTCTGTGGTCCTGGCTTGAGGACAGTGGCACCATCTCGGCACACTGCAACCTCCGCCTCCCAGGCTCAAGTGATGCTGGTGCCTCAGCCTCTCAAGTAGGTGCGATTACAGGCATGCACCAGCATACCCTGCTAATTTTTGTATTTTTAGTAGAGACGGGGTTATACCATATTGGCCAGGCTGGTCTCCAACTCCTGACCTCAAATGATAGGCCCACCTAGGCCTCCCAAAGTGCCCACCTCAGCCTCCCAAAATGCTGAAATTACAGTCATGAGCCACAGCACCTGGCTCCGTCTGCCTTTCTAAATATTACCTGGGAATGCCTAGGCCCTTGGTCAGACTGAACTGCCTGGAAATTCTCACTCTTTCCTGCCTCCTTGTCTTTGCAAATGCGATAGCATAGGCTAAAACAATTTTTTTTTCTCTCTGCTGCCCCAACTCCGACTTTCAAATAATGGAAAATTCTCTGTGGAATTTTCTACGGTCTCCTCCAACTGGATTAGGCCTCCTTCAATTCTACTGCTACTCCCCAAACACACACTCAGACATACAGACACAGAAATGCGCACACACACACACACACACACATGAACACACATACAGTTTCTGCCTTATGCTTCCAAAGCGTTCTGTCTAAATTCCCATCACACTTCTCATGGTATGATATCCCTTTTAAAAACCTTTTCTGATATGGAGAATGACAATCCATTCTGGCCGTAGTGGCTCCCACCTGTGAGTGCTTACTATATTTTTTGTTGCATGAATGGGTAAGATAAAAATGCTTCCCTGCAACACATCCCTAAGGTGTGAGAGCAGGGGTTCACTAAATAATCTGTTATGCTGGGAATTTATACAGGCTGTGCTAATAAACCCTCATGTAGAGTATAGAAGGGTCACTGAAATACTCTGAAAAAACCTACAATCCTCAGACCATGGCTTCATTATTAGTTTATTAACAGATGAGACTTTCCATGGAAATGTCAATTGCATACCCTGATTAGCCTCTGATGATGAGAAAAATATAGTCAATCATACACCCTGGACCTATTTCACAAAAAAACCTATCTGCTGGATAAACCCTCTTTTACTGTGGGCCAGGTGATGAACTGAGTGAATAAAATATTGAATCCATGGTTTCTGAGCTCCTTCAATGAACAAACTAAGACTCAACGCCTTGACTGACTAGAAGAGAGCTTATGTGTGGGCTTGTGTTCCAAGGTGCTAATACAAGTGTTATTTTAACTGCAGGCTTGAAAGGCTACATCTAAGCACATCCTTGATACAATTAAAACTATTAAACTAAGACACTTTCCCCATGCAGTACGTGTAACAGATAAATAGAAGAACATTCCCAGATCAGATGAAAGCGATGCTTCAGAGGCCAGGCCTTTCTGTCTTCAAGACTGACTAACATAGAAGTAATTGTCACTTAAAAGAGTAAGAGAAACTTGGTTTCTCCTAGAGAACCAGTATAGCCTAGTGGCTAGGAATGAAGGCCAGGGTTCCTGGATTTGATTTTTGGAGTTATTAGCTGTGTGTCATTGACCAAGTTACTGCACCTCTCTGTGCTTCCGTTTTATTACTGTATTACACACACATGTGCGTGCACGCGCACACACACACACACACACACACACCCTTAGCTCCTACGTCATGGCACTAATTAGGTGATGTATTAATAATACACAAAAAAACTCACTTTAGAAAATTGTCTGACTAATAGTAAACACTCAGTGAAAGTTATTACAGTAATCTAATGATACAAATATGATTAATGAGCTATTCTTGGATGCTTTTATTTCTTTAATTACAGTGAGATGTCCTGAGATATACTTGCTTATCCTTGTGCCATAGATAAATTTCTGAACTGAACTAATTTTCCCTATTCTAATGATGTTTGTTTTCACCTCACCTTAAATAATAAATGTATTATGTAGCTAAAACTCATCCTTAAGCAATTACATTGATTCCAACTTTTGTTCTCCACAAATGGAAAAGACAACACGTTTGTGATAATCTACTGGAAGTGTATTTATTCTCCATACCATTGTGGGTTGCATCCAAATTGCTTTTTAATTTGTTTCCCATGTTACAGCCTTGAAATCAGAAAATAACGTAATACACTGCAAGAAAACAATTTAATACATGCTAATGTGAAAAGAGGAGAAGTTATACTTTGTACTCTATTGAAAACAACTGTGGCAGCATAACTAGTTACTGGGGTATGTGTAACACACTTAGCCCTCGAACTGTGTTTAGCATCCAAGATATGCTTCAATTTTTAAATAGAAAATAAAAATTGTCACTGACAGGCCCTATCAGGGGGATAAAGTTATTTCTAGCACACACAGTGAACATGAAGATGACTCAGTTCAGAAGGATGGGAAACTAGGGTCATGGAGCAGAGGGCCTCTTTATAGGCTTCTCGTTCATGCTCTTGTGACACCAGCACAGGGAAAATGAAACAGGGAAAATTTCTATGGAATTTTCTAGGATTTCCCCAGGCTGGGTTCAGCTTCTTCCAATTCTCCTGCTACTTTCCAAACCCTTCTTTTATTTATAACTTTTTTTTGGAGTTATAGCTCTCTTTACAAATCTCATGAAAATTATCAATATTCCTCCTAGAAAAATGCACACACGCATGCACACACACACACACACACACACACACACACACACACGCATGCACAATTTTGCATATTCATGATCTTCCTGAATGCTCTCTTGGAAAGAACTCCTTTTTAATAAAGTGATTTGTATTATCTTCAGTGAATGAGTACATTAATATTTGAAAATAGATTTTGCCATTTGTTTTCTTTTTAAAAACATAGTATTTGTAACCTGACTTGTGACCCTCCCAGCAGATTTGAGGTAGTTCACTTGTTTTGTTTTGCTGTGATCAACATGTTGGAAAACCCTGTAGGTGTTTCCGAAATGTTTAACTTCTGGAAAAATTTTATTTCTTTTTGTTAGGAACGCATAGCATGCATTTATGTATGTTGTCCTAGAAATATTGTATTATAATTTTAATGGAAAATAAGCAAACAGATAATATTGTTTCTATATTTGCTCATATTAAACAAACAGTAATAATACACAGAGTCTTGGTCATCATTCAGACTCTAAACCCAAAACATATTGCTTGGGAGAAATAGATGTAAGCATGTACATAGCTACTGTAGTCATAGAAGAAACTTTTCAAAAGTATAAAGCGAAAGGCTTTTAAAATTCATACTTAATGAATATATAAATAGCAATGCCAATGAGTCAATCTATGAATTTCTGTATCTATTTCTTATATTTTAATATTGGGATAGAGAAATTTCCCTGATATTTGATGTAAGAATTTGTTTTGAAAAAGTTTGGTAATTAATATAAAGCTACTCTAAAGCTATATTTTATTGTTAGAGACACATCTTTAGAGAAGTTCGTATTTATCAACATTTACCATCTTATTTTTTACTTTGAGACCAAGCATCACAAACCAAAAGCCAAAAGTTTATAATAATTTATTATTGTTGCATGACATTTGCCAGTAAAATAAATTATAGAAGCCATAGCCTCTTTATAAACTACTCAGTATATCAAATTCACTTCCTCATGCTTACTGTGGTAACTGTATGAAATTTAATTAGATTACGTTTTAGCATTAGTCAGATTTTTAAAAATTATAAAATGTTTTCACAGTCCTTTGGATTTATAAAAGAACCCATTATTTTAACGTTTGTGCAACCTATTTGAAATGTATTAAAAACCTTTTACAAACCAAAAGGTGGCATATGGTTTTACTGAGCTGCTGAAGGCATCTTACTTTCTTGAATTTGTACTTAACATCCATGTGATGCACTTTTTCAGGCATTGTGTTAAGTGCAAATAAATAATCAATTATTGATCTCTAAAAGTCTATACCAATAGACAACATTCAGGCTTGGCGACATTTTGAACACTCAGATATAAAAATTCAGTAAACAATTTATGCATAGGATTCTCTCTCCCTGTCCTCCCTCTCCCTCCTCCCTCCCCCTACCTATTTGGTTAAAAAAAAAGTTCCACTTAAATTTAAGTCCTAGGGCCTGACACAGTGACCCTGGATATATGTCATCTCCAGCCATCTGTTTTCTTTAGTTCTCATTACATCTGTCCAGGCTCTTATATCAGCATCGATCCTTTCCTGCAGGGACGGGAGAGTTTTCAAATCCTTGCTGAAAGCATTTTATCCTCCACTGTAACAGCACGGGCGTGCAATTGTTTGGAGTCTTTGTAACCAGTCTGCTCAGTCCTGGTCCCTTTCCAGTCTCGGTCCCTTTCCAGCCTCTGGAGTCCTGACAGAAGAGAAGCTTGCAAGGTAGCAGCAAAACTGCTGCATCTGTGAGAATCTCACAAACTCACTTGGTCTTTGAATGTCCCTTCTTGGATAACGTCCTTATCCATTCTGTTGTCCTCAGTGAACTTTGATAGAATATTTCCGCAGTTTCAGAAACTGGAAGAGCTTGTCTTTTGTCCTCTTCTTCAAGGCCATCAGGGCGCGTGTTTTCTCCTCCACGTCTTGATCTATGGCAAATATGATCTTAGCTCTCTCCTCTGCTTTCTTGTCTCCAGAGTTTCTGAAGAGCCTTTGCAGTGATTCTTGGTCTATGTTTTCAAAGATGTTGCCCACTGCTTTCTTACGAGAGGCTGTGTCAAAGTGGTAGCCGTGGATGGACGGGCTGACTCGTAGCGACGTGGACATAATGATGGCTTGGTGGCTTCGCTTTGCTTTCATCGATGTGGGGATCTTTCGGAATTCAGCTCCCAGGCTTTCCAGAGAGTCTGTAGTGAAATCATTCTGGGACTGCTATTTAAAGTGTGAACAAAAGCTCCAGGCTCAAATTACACTGGTGACATCAGAGTGATCTCAAGGAAGAATAATCACAGAAAGGCTTAACAGTTGAGTTGCCAACATCCTGTTCTAGTGTAAAACATTACTAAAGGCTGTGTCCAGTGATTAGGGGCAGGGCTGTGAGTACTCATTTTACTTCACATGTGGCAGTAGGATAATACAGATCTGGGCCTTCCTTTAAGAAAAAAGCTGAAGACAGGAAAATACAAAGATAAGACATAAACAAGATTGCTTAGACTCTCAAATCTTCACAAACCACAATTAAAACAAGGGGTTCTGCTAACCACAGGAAAGCTTTTATTCCCAGACAAGTAATTAAAGTGCACTGCAAACATTCAGCAGTCCACATGCAAACATTCGGCAGTCACATTAGTGCCCTTTGAACATTCCTATCAGGGACAACTCCAGAGCTATTGAGAGAAAGCTGAGCAATCAAGGATAATAATTTGGAGTGTGTTCAATTCTAGAATGGGATTTTACGTACAAAACGCTGATATGACACAGCCTGAAAAGATGACTTTTCAGAGATGGTGCACTAGTGCTAATCTGCAGTCACTGAAGACAATTGTCACCTGAGGATAGTGGTAATATGAATAATAGAGGCTATCTCCTTAGGCTTGTGTATCTATCCACAGCAATAGCTACCGAAAGGCAGCAGGAAAAGTTAATCAAGTGTTTTTTGCCTGGTGCCCAAAAGGAATGAAGTGATCTTTTGTTTGCAAATTTATTTTGGCATTTCCCAGACACAGAGTAATAACTTCTTTGGAAGAATATAAACGTGTTCTTCCTGCCTTCCACAATATTCAAGCCAGCCAGTGTCCCCACTGACGTATGGAGTTGTCATATGCTAAATGTGAGCTTCAAAGCGTGCTGGTGACTTGGAGGCTTCTCTCTGTGGATCTTACGTCTGGTCCACTTTCTAGTCCTTTAAGAAAGCAGGACAGATCTTTTTTTCCTTCTTCTTATCTACTCAACTAAGTCCAGAAAATGCACAAAGGGAGACACATTGGGGAAGGTACCTCACTAGAAAATTGAATTATAGACTCTCCTTATATATTCATTTACTCACTCATTTATCCATGTATTTATTTAATCAATATTTATTAAAGCTGTGTTATTAGCCAGAACTTTTTGAGGCATTGGAAATAAAATAGTAAAGCAAACAAAACCAACCAAACAAAACCATACAAGACCCCCTTTTTTTAACCTTAATGAAATTTATGTTCTACTGGGAAATAGATAATAGAAACATATACATTTATAACATATATGATGTCAGAAAGTAATGAATATTATGAGTAAAAATGAAGGAGACTTGTACAGGAGTGGAAGGAGAGGGCTGAGATTTTCCTAGGATATTCAGGCACAGCTTCTCATAATGAGACATTGTGCAAAGATTTAAAAGAGGTGAGGGAGGCAGCCAGCTGTATGGATATCCATAGGAAGGGGGCTGTGGGCAGAGGAGCAAATGCAGAAGGTTGAAGAGAAGAGTGTGCAAGGAGTGTATGGAGAACAGCCAGGGACCCATGCGGTCAGAGCAGAGTGAGCAGAGCAGAGTGGGTGGAGATGAGGTAAGGTTGAGTAGGCAGTGGGAAGAGGGCAGGAGCAGGATGTGTGCAGCCTCACAGCCTTTGATTGTGGATTTAGTTCTTACTCTGTAGGAGACAGGTAGGCTTTGGAGAATTTGGAGCTGAGAAATAACATGGTTTTCCTTATAATTTTAAAAGATCACAGTCACTTCTTAGAAAAGAATAGGTTTCAAGGAGACAAGTGAGGAGTGAGGAGCAAGAAGACTCGTCAGGAAATGTTGAAATAATCCAGGAAAGAGAGGATGAAGGCTTCTAGGGAGAATGTGGAGGTAGTGAGAACTGATCCAATGCTGGCAATTGTGGAGGTAAAGTCAAGAGGATTGCTGAAAAATTAGATGTGAGGAATGAATAACACACAGGAGGCAAGGCTGGTCTCTTCTGAAGGATGCCTGCTTGAAAGACATTGCCAGGTGTGCCAGCGCTCGACTCTCCAACCATGCAGCTCATGTATGTTCCAGTTTTTCCAAGGCTTCCAGAAGAACCCTTTGTTCTGCTGTCTATGGCTGTGGATTTACAGGCATATGGAACACACCTTTGTGGCAGCCCATTTCCCTTGCTAAATAAAAAAAATATATATTATTATGGCAACAAGGATTTACTGAGCTTTTATTATGTGCCAAGCAGAGGACAAGAGAATCACAACACCTCTCTTAATTACTGTCATAACTCAAGGATTTATCAGCTTTCTTATACTGTGTTCTCTCTTGAGGTGATTCTTATGTGGGCTTATGCTTTTTATGATCTCTTATTTATTGATTACTCCTAAATTTTGATCACAGCCTAGGCCTGTTCTCTGAAGTGCAGATTCATTTATTCATCTAACTAATCAATACAAATATATACAAATGTGGTATACATGTCATTTCTGTTATAAAATAAACCTGGCTATAATCCTTAATAATGCCCTTTTTTCTCTCCCTGTACATAATCTATGGCCAAAGTCTGTCAGCTCTATCTAGAAAATATTTCCCAAATCCATCTACTTTCTATTTTCATTGCCATTTATGGCAACCCTTCATATGGTGGGTGCTGTGATGCGTGACCCAGAATGCTCTTTAAGATTTTCCTGGATGCTCAGCTATCAGCCTGCTTTGCGACTGCCACTACTGAAGAAGTTTACATCAGCTGAAGGTACCCCTTTTCCCTTCCAGGTGCAGCTATATCCAGTGACTAAGGAGTCATCTAATCTTCAGAGTGCCTTTTCAGGTAGGCTGAGCTCTCCCTCTGTCCAGTCCTCTGTCCTTCCCGTCTGCAGGCATTGACCCCAAATGGCACTCCACAACCCGTCACCTGCCTGCTGATCTGCATCTCAGAGTTTGCTTCCTCGGGAGCCCAGCCTAAAATACTCTATCATCTCTTGCTAGACTAAGACCAAATAACTCACTTTCCTGACATTTCTGATTTTCCTCTTGCCCCAAATTCCCTACACAGCACCCAGAGCCATATTTCCTAATAAGCACTCTGATTAAACCACTCTTGCCACTGCTCTTAGGATAAGCCCCAAACTTTACATGACCTCTTTGAACATGACCTGCTGTGTCTTTATGCCTTCAAATTCCGTAGATACATCACATTCATTCCTGCTGTCAGGATTTGCTTATCTTTTTCCTTTTTCTGGAATGTTCTTTTATGCTTTATCTCAGCTAGGTAATTCCTGTTTATTCATATAATCTCAACTAAAAGCTACTTGCTCAGACAGGCTTTCCTATCTTGCCAACATACCCATTACTCATTCTTAGTAGAACTTTTTATGAGAGTTTGCAAACATACATTTGTTTGAGGGATTACTCATTTAAAGGCTCTATCAAGAGCAGGGATTGGATCTACCTTTCTCACTGTGTTCAAAGTTCCAAGATCACTTAACAAAGGGATTGTTTTTATAGTAGTGTTAAATGACAGCATATGCAATTTTATTTAATTCTCATGAGGACCCTCTGCAATAGAAACTATTGCAATTTTTAAGTCAAAGATAAGAGAACTGAGGCAATAAACAGTCTATTCCCTGTAATAAACAGCATGATGGCTCCATAAAATGTTCATGTTTTAATCCCTGAAATTTATGAATATAGACATAAAGGAACTTTAAATAGCAAAAGAGATCTTGCAGGTATGAACAAATTAAACATCTGGAGATGTGGAGATTTAGCTTGGATTATCTGGGTCAGCCCATGAGTTCTTATAAGAGGGAGTCAGAAGGTCAGAAAGGAGAGAAGATGCTGGGTTGTTGTTTTGAAGATGGAAGAAGGAGACGTGCACCAAGGAATGTGGATAGCAGTTAGAAACTGCAACAGGCAAGGAAAGAGATTCTCCCTAGATCCTCCAGAAAGAACAGATTCCTGCAGACTCATTTTAGTCATCTGACATCCTAAACTATAAGATTACAGATTTGTGTTGTTTCAACCCACAGAATTCGTGTCAGTTTGTCACAACATCAACGGCAAAATACTATACCCCCAAACCCTTCAGCTGTAAGACAACTTGAAGCCAGGGCTACTTAACTCCAAAGTCCATGATCTCAAACTCCATCCTGCATTGCTTTCAAATTAGCTGCAAGCTCTGTCCTCAAAAAGTCTGGATTGTATTTTTACATGACATTGAACAGCTCTCCTTGAGTACTGCCTACAAGCATTCAGATGAATTTGAGAGATTAAGGAGTTTCAAAATTGTTTAGAGGACAAGATCATCTGTAGGGAAATAATGTCTGTTTCTCTTTCCCAGAAATGTGACACATGCCCTAAGGTTATGATTTGCTGATGCTTTTTGCCAAAGGTAACTCTATGTATGCTTGAAAAGGTATTTACTCTTGCCATCCTGTTCTTTCCCTTCTTTGTATAAATATTTTCAGTCAATGATGTGGATAACAGGATAAAAAGATATTTGCAAGCTTCACAAACTGCACGTGGACACCTTACAGAATTGTGCTTTCTGCAGTAAAGACAGAAGATAATGAAGGCTGATTGAAAAAAGCAGCTCCTGGTCCAGTGTGTTTTCTTCTGGGTGTCAATTTTCCTGTATTTGTTCATTATACAAAGAAGTTTAGTATCTATTTGTCAGCAATAAATGAGCTTGGTTAGTTTTGTGTCCAATGAAGAGATTTGAGAAAGCAAAGGTAAGGAGGAAAACAAAAATTTATTAACTGACTAGTATACCTGGTTTTCTTCATATAACTAAATTCCTCTTTATGATCTTATTGGAGGTAGGTATTATTGACCTTAATATTCAAAATAAGCAAGGAATTGGACTTGGTGAGGCTAAACAATCTGCCCTAAGGTAGTTTAAAACCTAAATTTATTTCCATATTTTTAAAAAAATCTCTTCTGGCAAGAGTTTCCTGAGCCTTCGTTGCTCTCCTTTTGCCATGCACTGCACCTTAGGTTTATCTTTTTAAATTAAAAATGATGGTGCATTCTTACTTATAGTTTTAGTGCATGGTATAGTGGCTGGTACACAGTGTGCATCCAGTGAACAGTTATTTAATTATTACATTAATAGGTTAAAGAAATTAAGTGGACAGAATTTACTTTGATGCTGTCTTTTGCAGTAGTTTATCTCTGTGGCAATTTCCTAAATGTGACTAGAGTGTAGAGGCCAGTGATCTTAAATTTGCACTTTAAATGTCAACTGAATTATCCCTGGACATTTTTGTTTTAACACAAAAAAATTAATGCTGTGTTCAAATTTACAAAGCACTTTCACATATATTATCTCATTTGACTTTCACAACATCACTGGTATTATCTTCATTTTACTGATGAAAAAGCAAAAGATCACAGAAGTTAAATGAGTTTTCCAAAATCTTAGAGCTAATTAAATGAGGAGCTAATCCTGGAACTTTTGTTTTCTAATTTCAGATTTCATGTTTTTTTCTACCATAGCATAATTTCTTGATTATACTCATTATTTATTCATTTCCTACAGCTTAAAGATTCTACTGCAGCTTTCTTCCATTTGTCTTTTCATGCACTTATTTAGTGATGTATAGATTCATTCACAAATATTTGTTGAATGCCTACTCTATGTCAGGCATACACTGAGAGGGAAATGGACATGGCCCTTGTATTTGTGGAACATGAGATCTAAAGAAGAAAAGAGACTTTAAACAAATAAGTAAACGTGTAATTATACAAAGAAAATTTTTATACATGCTAGAAAATGAAAATCATCCAAAGACATAAAGGAGAAACAAGGCAAGGCTTCATTTAAATTGGTTGGATCCTGGAAAGCCTGTGAAAGAGCACAGCAAGGAGCTTTGGAGACAGAAGGCAAATTCCGTGCAAAGGCCCTGCAGTAGGAATGAGTTAGAAGGCAGAAAAGCAGACATAAAGACAACCTACAAGGGGAGCAGAAACCAAAAAGGCAAGGAGAGGAAGACGAGGCTAGGTTGGCAGGCAGAAGCCAAATGCTGCAGGGCGCTGAAGACCGTGTTAGAGATGTAAAATGTTGTCCAGGTGCGATCGGCAGTCTTTAAAAGGCGCAAGCATGGAAGGAGAACTGCTCAAGTTTTTAGATTTTGTTTTCTTCTGAAGTCATTTTGCTCAGTGAGGCTTTCCTAATTCCTGCCAATGTACCCATGATTCTTCTTTAGTAGCACTTATTCGAGTTGGGAAACATACATTTATTTTGGGGATTACTCATTTAAAGTCTATCTCTATCAAAAGTGAGTATTGGATCTACCTTTCTCACTATGTTCAAAGTCCCTATATCACTTAATAAAAGGCTGTCTTTATAGTAGGGTTAAATAACAACGTATGCAATAGTATTTAATTTCCATAATGACCCTTTGCACTTTGGTTGTTGGGCCATTAAAGGCAAGAACAGAGAAAGAACAATCGTGGTTTCAGAGGGCAAGCAGATTACTTTAAAGGCATTTGGGAAGTAAACACAATGTGATCTGGTGATTTGGATAGAGGGTGGGGTTAGGGTCAACGGAGCTCCCAGGTTGAGTCTTAAACAGGTTGATCAAGAAGGCTGAGGTGGGAGCAGGTGAAGGTGGAGAAGGTATAGGAGAAAGATCGAGTTCAGACGTGCAAGACAGTAAATCTGAAATGTCTGCAGCACAGCCAAGGATCCAGCTGAAATTGGAAACTGGTGTTCAGAGGAGAAATCTGAAATCTAAGTTTAATTCTTTATTCTTTTTCAGTAAAAATTGTCAAGAAATCAACACGGCCTGTAGCTTTTTTCACCCTATTTATGTATAAATCCAGAATCCAGAATGATGGCTGGCATAAAGTAGATTTTAAATAGTTTTAGAATTCTTTCACATTAAAAACATTTAGTATTTAGTCCAGAGAGGGATAAGCAACATACAAAGATGAAACAGCTGCTGTGTTGTTTCTACTTTTCTGATGTTGAGTGTTTTTTCTTTTTCTTTTCCTTTTTTTTTTTTTTGAGACAGAGTCTCGTTCTGTTGCCAGGCTGGAGTGCAGTGGCGTGATCTTGGATCACTGCAACCTCTGCCTACAGGGTTTAAGTGATTCTCCTGCCTCAGCCTCCCGAATAGCTGGGACTACAGGCAGTTGCCACCACGCCCGGCTAATTTTTGTATTTTTAGTAGAGGTGAGGTTTCACCATGTTGGCCAGGATGGTCTTGATCTCTTGACTTCGTGATCTGCCCACCTTGGCCTCCCACAGTGCTGGGATTGCAGTCGTGAGCCACCATGCTCAGCCTCATTTTTCTATACTTAATAACTGAGGCGACAGTCATTCTCCTTAGCAGTTGGTCATTTTCACATAAGATCTATTCAAGCTTTCTGTTCTTCTGGAGTTGTGGTTAGTCTCTTTTTAAAAATAATTCAGCTGGAGTGGGATCCAAGATGGCTGAAGAGGAACAGCTCTGGAGTGCAGTTCCCAGAGAGAACGCAGAGGGTGAGTGATCACTGCATTTTCAAACAAGGTTTTACTGCCCACAGACCACAGACCAGGAGATTCCCAGGTAGAAAAGCACCATGAGTTTCCAGCATGGCTGTTCCAGCTGGCACAGCAGGTCTCTGCACAAAAACTCACACAAATCAGAGTGGCTGTTTCAACTGGTGCCTGGAATGCCTGGGAGACAGAGCCGCTCATTCAACTGAAAAAATGAGGGCTGAAACAGGGAACTGGGTGATCTGGCTCAGCAAGTCCCACCCCCACAAAGACCAGCAATCTGAAACACTCTGGATTGAGGCACAGCAAGCACAGCGGGACCCAGGATGGTCCAGCTCTGTGAGGGGAAGGGCGTCCGCCATAACCAAGGCAGTCTACCATTACAGAGGCAATCCACCACTACTAAGGCAGTCCGCCGTTATCATGGCAGTCCGCCATTACTGAGGCAGATCACAATTACTGAGACAGTTCTAACTATACCTCTATAAACAAAACCACAAGGAAGTTCACACAGCAGCTGGCCAGAGCCCACAGCAGCTCAGCAATGCCTCTGCTGGCAGACTATGACTGGCTACCTCCTCATTGGGCAGGGCATCTCTGAAAAAAGGCAGCAGCACATCAGGAACTTATAAATAAAGCCCCACCTTCCCAGGACAGAGCACCTGGGAAAAAAAGGCAGTTATGAGTTCCACTGCATCAGACTTAAATGTACCTGCCCAGCAGCTCTGAACAGAACAACGGAGCTCACAGCTCAGCACTTGAGCTCCTATAAGGGACAGACTGTCTTCTCAAGCAGCTCCCTGACCCCCATATATCCAAAGAGACACCTCATAAAGGAGAGCTCAGGCTGACATCTGGTGGGTATCCTTCTGGGACAAAGACAACAGAAGAAGAAACTGGCATCAACCCTTACTGTTATGCAGCCACCACAGGTGATATCCAGGGAAGCAGGGTCTGGAGTGGACCTCCAGTAGACCTACAGCAGAGGGGCTTGACTGTTAGCACGAAAACTGAAAAACAGAAAGAAATAACTTCATCATCAACAAAAAGGATGTCCACTCAGAGACCCCATCCGAAAGTCACCAACTACAAAGACCACAGATAGATAAATCCACAAAAATTGGAAGAAACCAGTGCAAAAGGATGAACACACCGAAAACCAGAACACCTCTCCTCCTCCAAGGGATCACAACTCATCACCAGCAAGGGAACAAAGCTGGAGGGAGAATGAGTCTGATGAATTGACAGAAACAGGCTTCAGAAAGTGGGTAATAACAAACTTCCCTGAGCTAAAAGAATGTGTTCTAACCCAATGCAAAGAAACTAAGAACATTGAAAAAAGGTTTGATGAAATGCTAATGGCAATAAACAGCTAAGAGAAGAATATAAATGAATTGATGCAGCTGAAAAACAACACTAGAACTTCGCAAACCATACACAAGTTTCAATAGCTGAATCGACCAAGCAGAAGAAAGGATATCAGAGATTGAAGATCAACTCAATGAAATAAAATGAGAAGGCAAGATTAGAGAAAAAAGAGTAAAAAGAAATGAACAAAGCCTCCAAGAAATATGGGATTATGTGAAATGACCTAATCTATGTTTAATAGTTGTACCTGAATGTGATGGAGAGAACGAATCCAAGCTGGAAAAACTCTTCAGGATATTATCCAGGAGAACTTCCCCAACCTAGCAAGACAGGCCAATATTCAAGTCCAGGAAATATGGAGAACACCACAGAGATATTCCTCAAGAAGAGCAACCCTAAGGTGCATAATCTTCAGGTTCACCAGGGTTGAAATGAAGGAAAAAGTGCTAAAGGCAGCCAGAGAGAAAGGTCAGGTTACCCACAAAGGGAAGCCCATCAAACTCACAGTGGATCTCTTAGCAGAAACCCTGCAAGCCAGAAGAGAGTGGGGGGCCAATATTCAACATCCTTAAAGAAAAGAACTTTCAACTAAAATTTCATAGCCAGCCAAACTAAGTTTCATAAACAAAGGAGAAATAAAATCCTTTACCAACAAGCAATTGCTCAGAGATTTCATCACCACCAGGACTGCCTTACAAGAGCTCCTGAAAGAAGCACTAAACATAGAAAGGAACAACCAGTACTAGCCACTCCAAAAATGTACCAAATGACAAAGAGCATCGACACAATGAAGAAACTGCATCAAGCTACGGGCCATACATACAGCTAGCATCAAAATGGCAGGATCAAATTCACAGATAACAATATTAACCTTAAATGTAAATGGGCTAAATGCCCCAAACAAAAGACACAGACCAGCAAATTAGATAAAAAGACAAGAACCATCAGTGTGCTGTATCCAGGAAACCCATCCCACATGCAAGGACACACATATGCTCAAAATAAAGGGATGGGGGAAGATTTACCAAGCAAATGGGAACCAAAAAAAAAAAAACAGGAGTTGCAATCTCCTGTTTAAAGTTTAAAATAGACTTTAAACCAACAAAGATCAAAAGAGACAAGGGCATTACATAATGGTAAAAGGATCAATGCAACAAGAAGAGCTAATGATCCTAAATATATATACACCCAATACAGGAGCACCCAGATACATAAAGCAAGTTCTTAAAGACCTACAAAGAGACTTAGACTCCCACACAATAATAATGGGAGACTTTAACACCCCACTGTCAATATTAGACAGATCAGTGAGACAGAAAATTAACAAGGATATCCAGGACTTGAACTCAGATCTGGAACAAGCAAATCTAATAGACATTTACAGAACTCTCTACGACAAATCCACAGAATATACATTCTTCTCAGTATCACATCATATCTACTATAAAATTGACCACACAATTGTAATTAAATCACTCCTCAGCAAATGCAAAACAATGAAAATTATAACAGTCTCTCAGCTCACAGTGCAATCATATTAGAGCTCAGGATTAAGTAACTAACTCAGAACTGCACACCTTCATGGAAACTGAACAGCTGGCTCTTGAATGTTGACTGGAAAAACAATGAAATGAAGGCAGAAATAAAGATGTTCTTTGAAAACAAATGAGAATGAAGACACAATGTACCAGAATCTCTGGGACACATTTAAAGCAGTGTCTAGAGGGAAATTTATAGCACTAAATATGCCCACATGAGAAGCAAGGAGAGATCTAAAATTGACACCCTATCATCAAAATTGAAAGAGCTAGAGGAGCAAGATCAAAAAAACTCAAAAGCCAGTAGACTGCAAGAAATAACTAAGATCAGAGCAGAACTGAAGGAGATAGAG